>NEWO01000118.1:367351-385253 GCA_003013225.1 Phalaenopsis aphrodite
TAGTAGAGACATTCACAAAAATTGGAAATCCTATGAACGCGGAAATAAATTTATGCAAGAAAATGGCATCGTAGGTAGAGCCTTTGTAAGTATATTTACTAGAAAGCATTTACTCCTGATATCTATGAATAAGTATAGGGATTAGAAATGTCGTCTCTTTTTAAGCTTCTTTGTATGATTTCTTGCAATGTAAGTTAATATTACTGGATTGTGACACCCAGTTGATATTATGGTTCCCAAATGAGTAAAATAAATTAGTAGATTGAAATTCATCAACACAAAAGTTTAAGATAATGAGTAAGAACCACGAGTAGAGATTAAGAGCTGAATTCATCTTCAATATTGAGTGAGACAATTTCCGGTTTCAAGTTCAAAAACAATCTTCGCTTCAAATCTGAGTTATCTACATCAGCCATTACTCCCTCTTCAACAACAGCCTTCAGCACTACAAAACGTTATGCATCAAATCCTGCTAAATTATTTAGAGCCTACATGAGGGTCAATCATTATTGATCCTTGATCATTTAACATAAAAGCAACCAAAACTGCACAGAACTCATCATTGCAGTTAAACCATTGATCCTGAAGCCAATTTTTAAAGGGCTGGAACACTGATAACACAAATTGAGTCTAATAAATTAATAGATGAACACCCAAAAACACAAAAGCTTAATCCAAAGTATAAGAGACACTACTAATATGTTCAAAACTCAAATATTATCTTCGCTTTTTAAAACAGGCTAAAGCTCAAGCGAATGAGTTTCACAGCTTTAGGAACCTAAAGCAATTCCTCGTCAGTCATAGCATCAATTATCAGCATGACAGTGTACTAAGAAAATCACTCCTTTAGAATGGATGCAAAAACAGATGAATTGAATTCAAGGAATTAAGAATGATACCTCAAGCGGAGTCCCATTAATCCAATAATAAAAGGCTATGTGAGTTTACCACACAAGTACAATATTACTTCATGAATTGAAGTGTAGTTATATCGACCAAAAAACAAGAATACTACCAAAAAGCCCTGAATCTCCGTTGATGAATGTACGCTACAACAAAACCTAATCACTTGCTCTAAATTTGTTTCCCTATAAAAAACACCACAAGCTCTAAATTTTTTGCTCTTCGATATTTAATGGAAATAGAGAACGGCACATTAGTCACCAAGGGGAAAAAGGAACTCCGTCAATGGTTTATTGCTAGACGTACCAGATTATCAAACCTAATTGAATGAAAACTCTCAAAGTTGAGCTTGCACCTACCTAGACAACATCACACTTTCAAGTTTCCTCTTCGTCCAACAAAGCAGAAAGACAAGCAGAATCTAATCACATGACTCTACCTGTCCAGCATCTCAAAACATACTCCACCCCATCCATCACAGATACACAACTCAAACAAAATAAGAGAAAAAAAAAACCATAAGCTATCACTACAAATATACAAAGTTATAAGCAAAACGTTTTTTATTTTAATGTGCTTCACAACATTCAAATGCCACCAAAGGAAAAAAAACCTCTCGATGCCATTTCATCAGCCTATTAATTCCTACTTTTGACCGGCATCCATATAATTATATTGACTGACATGTTGCTGCTTCCCGCAACCACCCCTCAACACAATTCCTCTATACTAATAGCACAAACAAGGTTTTTACAAACGAGACAAAGATAGAGATGTTCATAAATTCAATAAATCTTTCTATTTTGTAAAGTTTAAAACCAATTTTTCATCATGAAGAAAATAGGCTATCACCCAAGGCAACTATGCCTTTGTTCTCAATTGGTTGATCCACCAAGAAATTTCTTCATGTTTCTAGCAACTCAATGCCACCATCCTCCATCTTCGTTCCTCTATTTCCTTGTTCTTTCTTCCACAGCNGCTGCGCAACCGCTACATCCCTGCATCTACTCCACCATCTCTCCTCCACAACCTCTCCTCTTGTTGTTGGTAACAAATCTTCATTTTTGGGGCCATTTTGACACTTTTTTATCTTAAAATTTTATTTTATTTTAATTTTTGCATTTCCTATTTTCTTATGAGAATTCAGTTCTCTTTATTTTGAATAAGAGTTTCAATTTAAGGCTATTTTCAAATGGTTAAGAGATCCTGAAAAAAGTATAATGGGAAATGCAAAAGACTTGAAATGGAAATATAGTATTCAAGCGCAGGTTAGAGGGAATAATAAGATTTACATTTATGCAAGCTACTAGTATCAAATGGTAAAAGCACATCCCAACATTTATAAAAAGATAAAAGAAGGGATTTTTGCTATTCAAATAAAGCAATCACATCAGAATATTTAGTGCAACAACAATTTGATGATCGGGTTCATAGTGACTACCATTATGGCAATGGGCTTGGTGGAAAAGATTTTCTTCTCCATTATTTCAAATGTCAAATAGAGGTGAACCTATAGATCAATATATCATGAATGTACAGGATGCCAACCAATGTTTAAAAAGGCAAAATTGGAAACTGGCACGTTTTTTTCCTTAGCGATGCCAAGTCGGAACAAGAGGTAAGCCTTGAAACTAGCGAATTAAAAACACTTAAAATTAAACATAATTCATAAATATGACAAAGCACAAATCTTAATTTCCAATGTTAATATAAAATAAAATTTTGAAATAAGATTTAAACATTAAGCTTAAAGTACTCACATAGAATCAACATATGCCACATGAATCAAGATTCATAGTAGCAACATCATCATTTTCATCATATTCAAAAGAATCGTCACATGTAATAACTCTATCAGCCTTGAATTTCATATTACCATCATCTTCAAAAATCTTCTTCAATCTTCAAATCTTACTCCCTATATCAATTAACATTAAATTCAATAAAATTTTAAATAAAATAACAAATTAATAATACAACCACGTAATCCACTATACTTAAATTGCCTTCTAAGTTTTTTATCTCCAAACCTACTATGTTTCTTTCTTTTAAATGATTGTGGAGTAGAAGTTCCAAATTCCTATGGCCCCTTTCAATGTTAACATTGATACTTTCATTATCATCAGCATTGAAGATTATTTCTTTATCGTAAACTCAAATTCTTTCTAACTTTTTGGTGTTATCCATTCATCATCAAAAAATACCATTTGTTTTTGTTTTTTTAACTTTAGGTGTATCTTTCAATTCATTATTAAACATAAAATAAAGAAACTTTTTCACTCGATCTATAGTCAATCAATTTCTTCTCTTTATACGCAGTTGGCTTAATATGCTCCAATTATGCTCCAATTCGAAAGCTAAAAAAACTAAAACTAAAAACTTTCACAACAATGTTTTGACTTCGAGCATGACATCTCCAACCAATTTTCTAGAATAAAATGAAATGCAATTAATAATATATGTTTTGATAGAAAGCATAAATATAAATCATAAACACATAGATTTAAACTACATGTAAATCAAATTTACCTAGTGAGCGCATCTAATAGCACGCTTAAGCTCCTTTAGTTCCAAACATTCTATTCTTTAAACAAAAATCTTTAACTTAATCATTGACTTTAAGATAATTAGCTTCAGAGATAGTTTTATTCATGCAGGCATATAAACAATCTTAGCCACTTCATCTATATGAAATTGAAGATTCGAATAATATACAACAATATACAGACATTGATGTAACTAACAACCCAATTTTTCGTCAATGATTTCCCATATATTTTTACACAGACATTGATGTAACTAACAACCCAATTTTTCGTCAATGATTTCCCATATATTTTTACAAGTCACCTCATTTACTCCTTAAATCTCTTGTTACTTTCTCTTTTGCTTTATTCAGAGCTTCATAAATAAATTTCATAATCGGAGTGCTCTCATCATTAACTATTCATAAAATCTTCACAAAAGAACTCGTGGTTTTCAGAGCATAATTAACATTATGTCAAAAAGTATCATCTTCTATGATAATTTTCATCACTTATCTTTCCATTATATTTTGCCCAAAAACTTTTATCTAAAACAAACAAAATTTGAAAGTTTATCCTAGCTCTTTAAATCTTTGCAAGATCAGATAAGTCAAAATAAAACTTATAATTATTGGTCGAATAAGTTTCTTATCTATATGAATTTTCATTTCAAGTTTAAAACTCAAGAATGATTGTAAATAAATTTACTTATTATTTTTGTTTTGAGCAAAATAGATTTATGTTGTAACAGTTATCCTTACTTTTCAAGTATTAAATCAAGACACTAGGATCACATGGAGTCAAGTAAAGATGCATCTTTTTCTCCATTAACATCCACCCTATAGCCTTACAGCCTATTTGAGGCAGTGTTTAGGGGGTGGCGCGACTAAAGAACGTGAAATCTCTCTCTTCTTCGACGCGGCTGCTTATATGAATAAGCTGAAGAAAACGTGGTTGCGGGTTCGATGCCGCGGCCCGCATTCCCACGTATTCATCTGACGGGGTTGCCCCTCTCCACTCATGCACTCCTTTCTCTAGTGTGTCTTGCCCTAACGCCCCTCTCCTCTCCCGCAATCCTCATCGGGCTACCTCACGATATTTGAGCTAACTCTCCTCTCTCTCACACGCAATTCTCACGGATAGTGTAGTGCATCTCTCTCTCACTTCTCTGGATTAATTGTTGCGGCAAGTTCTCCTCTCTCTGCTCTAGGCTCCATTTGGATTTTTTTATCTGTGTGTTGGTTCTTCATGTGATACTTTTTGATAGAAGTTTATATGGGTTGTGGTTTCTTTGCGCTGTAGTTCCTCTGTGCGGTGGTTCCTCTTCGTGTTGGGTAATGTATAGCTTTATTATGTTCTTGTTTTTTATTTTATAAATGTGTATGTGCCCGAGATTTTTGTGGCTTCTTCTGTAAGGTAGTTCTTCTTCGTGTTGAGTAATCTTTACCCAAACTATGGTGTGGCTTTTGATTTTGCTAAAGCCTTTGTGCTCAAGAAACTGTGGGTTCTTCTGTGCGGCATTTCCTCTTAGTGTTAGTAATTGCTATTTTAATAGTCATCTTTTTAATTTTAGTAGTCATGCTACTCACTGTTTAGTGATGTGTCTATTATAATTTGCAATGTTTTGCACTGGATATTTGCTTTTAAGTTTGAAATGTACTTGGTATGAACAGTTTTGTTGCAAATAACATTACAATATAAGAACAAAATGGGCACTTATCAAGAGACAGTTGCCGCACAACTGCTTTCAAGCCGTAAAAAACAAACAGACAATCAACTTATCCGCAACAGCTTTTTGCCACAATTGTTGTGCAACAACTTATTAATAAGTTGCGGCTGCACTTAACAGACCCTTAAAGGCATTTGCATTATCTACAATAACATGAATAATTAAACTCGCTTTAACTTCAACAATTTCATCAAACAATTTAAAAACCAATTGTACCTCTTTTACAAAGGCAAATGCATCAACAAATTAAAAAGTATCATCTCCTAAAGATTGTTAAAAAGAAAATCTATAATACTTCTTTGTAGGGCTGTCAAAACAGCTTGTTGTTCACGAACAGTTCGTGTTCGACTTTTTAAGAAGCTCGCGTTTGATTTGTTCGCTAAGCAAACGAGCCGAACACAAACAAAGATTGATTGTTCCTATCCGACTCGTTTTGGTTCGAAAAAATAAAATAACATTATATATATATATATATATATATATATATATATATTAATTGGCTATAAGGCTACAGAGATTTATAATCAATTAAAAGTATTAATTAAAAAATAAAATAAAAATATATTAATTATATTTAAATGACGTTTGAAAATAAATAATAAGATTTAAATCTCGCCCTAACCGTTAAAATCCTACTGCTACGTAACTAGGGTTGCAAAACGACTATTTGTTCGCGAACAACTTGCATTCGACTTGCTAAGACGAACACGAACGATTTTTATGTTCGAAAAATAAACGAGCCGAACACAAATAATGATATTTTTTAATGAGTCAGACACGAGCTGAGTCCAAACTCGCTCATGTTCAATCTTTTACACCCCAAGGTGCACGCCTCAAGGTACTACTCTTCTCACGCCTCAAGGTGCCTCAAGGTGCCTCAAGGCATATTGCAAGAAAATGTAAGCTTCTTTTGCATCGGTGGACTTGAGCCTCAAGGTACTACTCTTCTCACGCCTCAAGGTGCACGCCTCAAATGTTTTGTAATCATTGATGCCAACAATGTTGACATGTGGGAAACCAGTGGCTTATCAAATGTCCCGGCAAAATTCAAGAGAGGCTAACAAGTGTTTGCATGAATATTGAAAGAATCTTCATTAAGAATACTATTACGCTTAGGGCATGACTGGCAACTTTAAGCATAATCTTGCCAAACGGTCATTTTGGACAAGATAAATCCTCAGATGCTATAAATACGGATTCTGCAGACTTTGGCGGTAAATCCCGTAAATCCTAAACCCTACGAATCAGTGGATTTAACTTCGCGTGGCTTGGGTTTTAACTTTGCGGGTTTCCAACTGTCTCCAACGGCCATGAAAAATTCTTAAATCCTTGTGGAAATTGCAAAAAAATTCTATTGGATTTTCAAGATCTTGTAAATCCATTGCCAGACAAATTTTTGGATTTAGCCGGTTCACGATGCAGTAAATCCGGATTTATGGGATTCACTAAATCCTAATACCTTAAATGTCAACTATTGTCCGACACCTTTATATGAAAAATTCCATATCATATATATCAATATGTTTTGCTCTCTGTGCCCATGATCAAACCCTTAAATTTCCTTTCATGTATACACTCAAAACTAGAATTTTAGAGGAACTAAATAACACTAATAAAATAATAATAAGATCAAGAGAACTTGGTCCTAAATTAAAGTTAAAATCTTCTGAGAAAGTTGGCAGAGAGCTAAAAATAGGAGCTTGATCAATATTTTAACAAATAATATCACACTATTTTTTTGAAGTCTATGAGGCATCAGATCAAAAGGAAAATGCGTTGTATATTTTCAAAACATTTAATGGAGTTAAAAAAGATGATTGAAAAGCATCTACTAATCTTTGAAAATGGAAGTGCTTATAAAACGATAAGAAATAAATTAATGAGAAGACAAAAAAAGTTATTGAACTCTATATGTCACACATTATATTGATTTAATCTAGGAGATTGCCTCAACAAATAATACCTTGACTAAAACTAAGAATATGCACAAGTGTAATACATAAGTGAGTTTTATCCTTGATAAAGAAGTTACCCACATCTACTAAATTTGTTGTGATGTAGTTACTTTACAAATTTCAAACAATGGTAAAGTTATATTTAGGCTAAAAAATTTGACGGTAAAGAAACGAGATAATCTTAAATAACAAATTTTGATTGACAATAACTTATGTAATTACAACTATTAAGCTCTTAATTCATGTTTTATGAATGATTGATGTGAATAAAAAGCCTGCTATGAGCTCCATTATAATGCAATGGATGAGGTAAATGGGTTGATGCCACAACTTATAGGGTGATGAGTGCAACTACATGAAAATTTGGAAAATTTTAGATGAGAAATGGGAGTTATAATTGTATCTATAATTACATACCGCTAGCTATTGTCCGAGTACTCTTCAAGAAATAAATATAATTTGTAACATCATATGAATAGAATTTTTTTTCAAAAAGGGGGGGGGGGGGGGGTTTGAGAAATATGGATAGATCAATTACTAAATCAATTACTAACTCAAATGAGTGGGCGAAGGCTAACCTCTAAGATGTGGCTTTTAGAAATTAAAAAAATCATTTAATTTATAAAAAGAAAAAAATATTATTGCAAAATTGATGGAACCAAGATTAATGCAGAGTCCAATTTACAATCCGAGGAACGTGCAGATCCTAAGTGGCTTCCCATTGATCCAATGACAACGAATCTATAGAAGAAAATTCAAACAAGCATTTTTTTGGGACGGTTCATAACTCGAGGATTCAAAAAGCACATTCATGGAGGCCCTTGGAAGGAGTCACTCAAGATTGAAATGCAATAATTCAAGTTCTTGAATAAGTGTCCGTTTGGGGCAGCTTATTGGGCGCGGTGGCGGTTTGAAAACGCCACAATGGTGTTTGGAAAAAGCGTTCGCACGAGCGTTCTCGTACTGCTGATACGCGGTATTAGAGGAAATGTGCGAACTTTCAAAAGCTCGTCCTGCGTTTAGTTCGCACGTTAGGGTGAAAAAGACCTCTCGTGCCCCCTCTCCCGTCCCCCTCGCCCTCGCCTTCAGCCACCTCTTCTCTCCCTCGCCCTCGCCTCCTAACGAAACCCTAGTTTCCTGCCTGGTAAGCACCATTGCTTTCGACCCTTCTCTGATTTTCCTAGAGTTGGTTCGACCCTTCACTTGTGCCTCGTTGCATCTTTGTTTGGAAGCACCATTGCTGGTTTCGGAGGTTATAACAGTTTTTATGGAATTTTGGATGGGTTTTGCTAGATCTTAAATTTTGAGGCAACTTTTGTTTGGATGCTTTCGACTCTTCTTTGATTTTGCTAGATCTGAAATTTGGATGCAGTTTTTTTTTCGCTTGTGCTTTCGACCCTTCTCTGATTTTGCTAGATTTTGCTAGATCTGAAATTTGGATGCAGTTTTTGTTCAGTTATGTTTTCGACTCTTCTCTGATTTTGCTAGATCTGCAATGTGAATGTAGTTTTTGCAAAATGCTTGTGGCATGAATTCAGGTATACTTCTCGTTGCGGTTTCTACAGAATTGGTGCAAATACCATTGTGTTAGAATAATCCTATATATGGAATAACATATATCACTTTTAAAATTTGAGTGCTTTGTATGCTAATATGAAAGCTTAGACATTAGATATATCGATACATAATAATATGGTGGCAAGCCATACAACGATAAAAGTTCTTATTCAATGCACTGATTGCCTTTACAGTTCTTTACATGATATTAAAAATTTGAGTGCTTTGTGTGCAAAGATGAAAGTTTAGGCATTAGATATTTCGATACATAAGAAATTGGTGGCTACAAAATGGTTCTGGCATTAGATATATCGATACATATCTATTTGTGTACTTTTTATACATGGGGGATAATAACATATATCAATTCTCGTTTTATATGAAAGGGTTCCCACTTTTATAGCTGTCAAAATGCGGATACAAAATGGTTGTAATTGTATATTGATCCATGGTTGTTTATAAATTCATCTCGTTTCTGTTGCTTATGCATTATATGAAAGGCTTTCATATGACACAGATATGGCTTCCCACTTTTCTAGCTGTTAATATACGGATCAGAAGAATGCATCAACTATTTTTTATATCAGATGTGAAATGGCAAGACATTGGAACATTTTGTTTTGGGGTAGCAAGAGATGAAGCCTCATAGCAATGGGAGACAGTTTTACGGTTGTCGCAGGGATGTTTCAGCTCGTTGCGGTTTCTTCTGATGGGCTGACACTTCCACATGTTACACTGCCAACAGTGATGAGAATCCGATGTTTCCCAAGTTAATAGTGCAGCTAAGGACAGACGTAGCCAGAGTTTGAAATTAAATATTTTAATATTTCTCATCATGGTTGTACTTGTCTTTATCTTTTTTTTCTTTTTTTTCTTATACTAACGAGAGTGTGAAAACTGTATGTAATCTTTTGGAACTCGTCTGTGATGATTTTATGCTTCTGCACTATATGTTTATGTACTACAATTAAGCTATTCTGAATAAACTGCCCCAAACAGTTTTACCAGACAAGAACACCAAGGTCATTTATACAACCATAACTACCAATAAGTTGCTCCAAACAGCAAACCAGATTATTCTGATAATCTACAGATTATCAGATTATCAAAATAATATGTTTATTAGTAAATTATAAATAATCAACAGTTGCCCCAAAAAGACCCTAAATTTGAATGACATATAAAATTTAAATTTAGTTTTAGGGTTAAATTATTTGAAGGAATATTTGTGAAAAATTATCTTAATTATAATATGCTGAGGGTTATTTAAAGGTAGGAATTAATAATAAAAAAGGGACCTTAATTTAGTTTAGAATTTATTTTTTAGTTCTTGAAGCTAAACCGAGAAATGCAAGTAGACTTATCAATCAACAAGCCATAGCTTATTGTGGAGTCCTCCCAATACTAATGTTCAAGCTTCTTTGAAGGTTTAGGGCTCTGGTTCTTTCTCAATTTCTGGTTTTCCCTATTTTCCTCTAGTTTTCATGGAAACTCACCACCCACCCCCTCCCCTGGGATGGCAAGTCTAGCTTGGATCTTTCCGTTGACAGTCCTTGTATAAGGCAACTATTAGGGAATTTTGGTATCTGATTGTCATTCCAACAATAAAGGTAACTACAAGATTGTTCTTTTCCTGTCGATTTAGAGAGTTTTGGTGGCGGCCAAAGGCTTTTACACCATGACTGCATCAGAAATTTTTCCCTAAGTAATTTAAACAATTACTTGTTATATTCTTTTTTAAATCTATATACTCTGCTGATTGTGATCTTTTAAAAATTACTTACATGATGAATTCAATTTGGGGATATCATACCTGAATTGCAAATGTTTGCAATCAAAGTATTGGTCTTAAACGGTCGTCATCAAGGTGTTAGTGAAATTGAAGCACTTATAATCACTTTTATACCGAAGAAAATAAATCAATTAATTACTTTTAAGGATGAGCTAATTGCAATATATTATGCACAATAGAAAATTTAAAGAAACATTTTTAGAAAGCGACAAAGTTCCTTTAGTTAAAAAGATGTGCTATCAAATAATGAATAATTTGTACAAAATTTAAATTATACCAACATCACAATTACAAGAGAAAAATAACAATGTTGATTTCTTTGACAAAGGAAAGAACAAGACTACCACAAGTCAATAATAGACTAAAAAAGAAAAAAAATAACACTTAAAATACTAAAAATTAAAATTTTCAATATAGTCATTATTTAAAAATTTAGTTCATATTTTTATTATTTTTATTACTTAGAAAAGAGGAGGAAAGTTAAGATAACATTATTAGTACTTGGGATGAAGGAGAAGATAAAGCAGTTAACTATAATGAAAATTCTAATGAAGTCACTCTGAGCAGAGGAGATTTTAAAATTCATAAATAATAACCATGAATTATTTATTTATGCTGAATTGTAAGTCAAAAAATTTTTTATTTTATTTATGGGTGTACATTGCCTTGTACAACTTTAATGTCTTATTTAGACTAATTATGATCTTCCTTTGACACCCTGCATCAATGTTAATATTTTATTTATTATTTCATATTTTTTATTAATTTAATAGTTAGCTCTTCAGGCCTAAGAGTATGTCTGGGACAACTGCAATTATTTGAAGAGGAATTTGTGAAGTTGTCGCAGAAGAAACTGCTGTTCAAAAAGAGGCGGTGGCTATTATAATTTTTTTTTTAATTTTTAGAAGTCAAACAGTAGCTTTCTGACAATCACCGCACCTAGCCAGTTTAGGTTGTAAAATACAACTTTTCCCACCTCTTGAGAAAACAGACAAAAAATCAATTTTTCAATTGGATATGTCGTGCAATGTGGATTGCACCACACCTCTACCGCCACCCTAAATGGGCCCCAAGTCTCAAAGCACCACAAGGCTCACATAAAGAAACATAGTTATGCAAGTGCTCATGACAAAATAAAAATGATAACATAGTAGCAGGTGTATTTCGAAACCAGATGAAAAATCTCAATTTCAATTCTCACTTTTCCAACCCAGCACACACATAAAAACTCGAAATACAATAAAGGGGGAAAAAAGGCAACAACATATAGAGTTTCACCATGAATGCATGGATACATTTCAACAATGCCTCTTCACTACCTCTCCTAAGCCCCCATGTCCTACCGTCACCATTCTCACTCTCATCCCCAATAATATCATAAATTAATGTGTATTCATCTAACTATACTATCCTCACTTTCCCAACTACTTGTTTCACCTTTATATTGATTCATGTTAGTATCGCATATTAATGGCACAAGAAGCCAAAGCTCTTTAGATAGTTAACAGTGAAATAGAACTACCAAACCAAATCTAAAACCATCATACAATGAATGTAAGAAGAAACCAAAGTTTTGAAAGAATTATTGTCAAATAATAAATGCCGTACATCTTCGGTTTATGTTGCTAGAGACCTAGTAAGATTTCTCCCTCTCATCTATCCATCACCACTACCTTCCTTTATTTATTTCTCCCTAAACACACAGCCATTGCCTTCATCTTTTTCTCTCACTCACTTAGTTCTTCTTATCTACCCGTCCAATGTTTCTTTTCTCCACCATTAAGCCAATGTTGTTACTCTAACAATATTTTCACAATTCTAAGCCCAGACATTTGTATCATACACAGCTCACTTTGTCTATCTTTATTCTCTTTCCACGATGAAGCATACACATTCAAGTAGCCAAAAGAGAAAGGTTTGCGAGTTAAAGAAATTGATGTTGTACTTATCCAAATCCTACAATACCAATCCCATTTCAGCAACTTTATCTATATTTCTATAATCTTAGTTGTGGCGGGAATGAGGTGTTCAATTTTTTTAAGACTTGGTCCCATGAAATGCACTTCTAGTTGATTCTATCGCTTATCCAAACTAATTTTGCAATGCCTTTTCTTCAAATGAGTGCTTCCTTTGCAGGCTTCTTTATAAGAAATATTAGATTTAACTTATCTTAAAATAATTAGATTTTTTTTGCACTTTGTTGTTAGACTTACAACTTCCAAGTTTATTTGATCTTCCTACAATAATATAAAGATTACTCTATTTAAAGATCCCTTCTACACGAAGTTTTCATTATAAATGATTGTGATGAATTGAAATTATTTATTGTTCAACTCTAGACTCCAAGCTTTCTCCTTTCTTCCTTATCTTCTTTTTCCACTCCATCTCTTCTTTAAGTTTCCCCTCTACATCATTTGGACATCATAGCCACCAATCCCATATCATGTATTGTCTATTGACTTCTAATTCATGATGAGTCTCAACAATTATATGCAACTATTTGCAACAACACTCCTCATATGACTATTATTTGATGTTGTTGCAACAAGTTAAGGACCCTCCACAACCAAAGCAACCAACTGAAACTACCTACACCTAATGTCATTCATCATGTACATTCTACAACCTATTGTACCCAAACAAAAACTCACCTTCCAATTTGTGCGTCTTTATAGCAAATTTTTTCACTTACCACAAACTTCGGACATGTTAAGCATAGAAGAATCACATCTGAAGTTGCGAACTCATACTGAAGCCTCCACCCATTACTATTGCAACCTACATCATTAATCTTGTTACATTCTATGACCATAGCAACCAAACACAACTAGCCTCCAATCACACGTTCTTATTGCAAGCTACTTAACATGTTACAATGTTCGCTCACATCAACTCTTAATTCATACCGCACACCACAATAATGATGGCCAACCTTCAAATGCATGTTGTTACCTTCACTCAAAATTACATGTTGATCTACATATATCATTTGTTCCCGCTAATTTTAAATACTATACAAGATCCTCATTGTTTCCTCTAAGGTTTCAATTTCTTGTCCCTTCATCGTTCCCAATAGCCAACTATTGATTATGATTGGTTCTTATTTAATGCCCCACTATCATAGAGGCCATATACGTACTATTGTTCCAGCAATCACTTCCCACATCACCCCATATTCCAAGCCTATCATTATGATATATCACATATAACTAATTGCACGTGACACAATCAAACTCCCCGCCTGATCGCATCCCAATCCACTAGGCACATTTCCTGCTCACCAAATAGCACCAAAAACACCTCTAGCTTTGAATTTATCTCCTACTATTAACTTGCAAGTGCAACGTCCCAACCACAATGTATGATTACAATCCAATTCTCAACACTTTCCTATGGAGTCTCACCACTTGAACCGCATTATCATCCTATTTTGCACCAGATAACACAAATATGTCTTACAAATCCGCGGCCTCGTAGTTGCCGCCTCCATAGTGTTGCACATGCAACCTCACCTTGCCCCCACATACCTCATGAATGCACCTATGATTTCACGCATAGTTCCACCACTAATAGTTTTACTGGCAAGCGCTTCTATCAAACTATTTTCCACCATGTAAATGGCTCAAAAGTGTCTTAAATAAGAAAGAATTTTTTGGAGTTTTGATATCCTTCTAAAAAGTTTGTATTGTTGCAATAATCAACATTAAGTTCTCAAATCTCACAAATTTATGACTTATTACCATTATGATAAAATTTCCAAGATTAGTTTAGAGATTATCACGAAGAGCAACAACAACTGTGATGATTATCATTATCATATACATGTAAATTCACATTATTTAAGTTCAATAATAGATCTCCTTGACACTGAAGCTCATATCAGACTAATATACATGCAAATTTATGACTTATAATAATGACACAGGTATTATCATCCTCAACTTTAATATTTTACATAATCTGACTGTGAACCATATCATGGTTTGCATAAACATAATCAATAATGGTCACTACTTCAATAAAGCCAGCAAAAAGCTTAAGGTTAAATGAAAGAGATTTCAATAAACTCAGCGTTATGAGCAAAAGAAAACATATTTGTGGCACTCTGCAATTTGTGCATGCAACATAATAGTTCCTTCCACAAGCAACACCCGACAACAGATGAATATCCATAAGTAGGTGATAACAATAAATGTGAAGCTAAAGAAAAGGGACTACAAGTGTGTTTCAGTCTAACCTTCAGACCCCATTTTTTTTTATAGTGAATGATAATGAGTCCAATATTATGTACCAGTATGTACCATTTATGAAGACTATTAATGCTAATGAGATGGTTTATACCGCACCATAGAATGACCTACCTCTTCCAGGATGTGCTACCAAGAAACCATTTCATTTAATCCAGTCCTAAAATAATTCTCAACTATTAGGATTTATCTTATTCCATGCATGTATATTTGATCATGCACATCTATATAATCCCAGAAGGCCTCCTAAATGTTGCATGTGGCCCAATTCCCGCAACTTGACTGTGGTCTTCAGCAACCATCTTTCAAGAGAAGGTTCTCCCAATTCTGTGTGAACTGGATAGTATTTCTGATTTGTCATTGCATTTGTAGATTACTATTTGTTTTAATTATTTTTATAGTATTGCAAATGTTTCCTCTTTATAGGTATCCTTTATACCCTAAAATTATTGATGATTGTAACGAAATGAATCACCGTCTCAACCCCTAGCGTCTAATTTTCTCCTTTCAACCTCTCTCGTCTTTCTCCCACTCTCTCTTCACATGTAGTGGTTGATTCTCATTCAATTCTCCTGAAGGGGGGTTGCTGAAGACCACAATCAGGCGGAGGAATTGGCCCACATGCATTTTTATAATATTGCAAATGCTTCCTCTTTACAGGCATCCTGTATACTCTAAAACTATTGATGATTTTAATGAAATGAAATCATTTCCTTTCAAAACCTAGTCTCCAATTTTGCACCTTTCAACCACCCTCTTCTTCCTCCCACTCTCTCTTCACAAGTAATGGTTGATTCTCATTCAATGGCCGCTTCCCTGAATGATTTCCTCTGATCCCAACGGCACCACATGAGCTCATGATTATGTGCATCTGACACGTTCAATAACATAATTTAATCAAGTACTAAACTTCAAGCATTACTGAACAAGTCATCTCCTTGTTCGAGTGTAAGTCTCCCTTATCTATTGCTTCTTTCATTTGGTTGAAACTGTGCTTCAATCTAATTAGATTTGTAAAAATCTAATTACTTTCTTCAGGATGAAATTTCAGGAGTTCGTGCGTCCTTCATAATTCTTAAATTTTAGTAGTTATTTCTATTAAAAGACAGACATTACATGGATTGGATATCTTATTTAAACTTTACATCAAAAGTTGTAAATAAATGCTTTAGCATTAATAATTTGTTTTCCTGTGAAAGTTCAAACTAGGTACCATTGGTTAATCACATTAAATATGCCTTGCATGCAAGGTGTGCATTATAAATCATACAAAAACAACAACAAAAAAGAACAAGCAGTTATCCCACTAAGTAGGGTCGGCTACATGAATCCTTTTCTCCATTGCGACCTATAGAGTGCGTATTTTTATTAATTGTAATAAATTAAGATCATTTTTTATACAGTATGCCCAAGTTTTTCCAGAATTACCTCTGGCTTTCTTAACATAAGTCGAATCTAAAACATCTACTCTCCTAACCAGATCATAAGATGGTCAACGTTTAATGTGACCAAACCATCTAAGACGAGACTCTCTAGTCTTGTCTGCTACAGGAACTACACCAACCCTTTCACGGATACATTGCTCCGCATTTTATCTCTCGAGTGTCAAGCCACTCATCCAACTAAGCATTCTCATCTCAGCAACACTTAGTTTTATGATATTCTTTTAAAGGCCAATATTCTGCACCATAAACATTGCAAGTTTCATCATTATCTTATAAAATTTTTCTTTAAATCTAAGCAGTATGTTTCTACCACACAATAGGCTCGATGCATTTCTCCACTTCAACCAACCAACTTGAATTTTACTAATAACATCCACATCTATATTACCATCACTTTGAACAATAGAGCCAAGATATCTAAAACGTTCACATCTTTTAATGATTTGATCACCCATAGTTTCATCTCTGCCACTAGATCTATTACTATGAAAATTACATTCAATGCCTTCAGTTTTAGATCTACTCAAGAAAAGTCCTTTAAACTCTAACGTAGACCTCCATAATTCAAGTTTTCCCTTTTTTTCTCTAGTCTTATCTAAACGAAGGAAATGATCAGCGAAAAGTATACACCAAGGTACATCCT
Organism: Phalaenopsis aphrodite; assembly: GCA_003013225.1. Classification (NCBI taxonomy): domain Eukaryota; kingdom Viridiplantae; phylum Streptophyta; class Magnoliopsida; order Asparagales; family Orchidaceae; genus Phalaenopsis; species Phalaenopsis aphrodite. Next base: position 384,148 of record NEWO01000118.1, read on the forward strand.
CCCGTAAATGTCCAGTAAGACCACCCAATTCTAAAGAAAAAAAAATATGGGCTTAAAGTTGATCCCAAATGTAACTAAAATAAGAAATATTTGGTCAATCCTCCTTCTATTTGAGTATAAGTAACAACACTAGCATACATATCCTTAATGACTTGAATATAAGTCATATCAGCACCTTTCTTTTTTACAACTCTCCAAAGAACTTCTCTTGGAATCTTACCATAAGTTTTTTCTAGATCAAGAAAAATAATATGTAGATCAACCTTACTCTCTCTGTCCCTCTCCATCAAGCCTTTCAATAAATGAATAGCTTTCATAATAGACTTGTCCGAAATAAGTCCAAACTGATTAAGAAAAATCTTTGTATAATCATGACCCCTAAAAAACTCTACATCAATTATGCATAATAACAATCATCCTTAAAAACCTGTAAACCTAATTTAATAAATTTTGTAGTTTCTTGTTTACGCTACTTATGTTATAGCTATTTCAATTATGAAAAAATTACTTTCAATTCATTAGAATAAAAAACAAGATCAATAACTAATCTCTATTTTTAAATATAGCAAAAATCAAAACAATAAAGATTTATGAAAGATGATCAAATAGGGAATAAAGCCTTACATTTGTCAGCACTTGGGGTTTCAATATTTAACAAGGGATTAATGATACTTCCGTGAAGATAGAATCCAGTGAATGCGAGGTAGTGATTCCCAAGTAGATGTATCAATAAATTTTATATCGAGTCAATTAACAAAGGGTTTTCACTTCATCATTTAATCAAATAGCACAATCAAATTAAAAAAATTTTAAAATAAAAAATATAAGCTTTTAAATATTAAGCATTATGCTTAAGTATTTGCAGCTAGCAAAAGGACAACAAAAGCATAATATAGCTAAATACAACAGATTTAAGAAATTCCAACAAATTTCAATTTACATTAGCATATAACTAATCGGAAAAATAAACAAATTTCATATTTACGGAGAAATTAGGACATCAAGAACTCATATGACAAACATAAAAAGAAATACATATGTACACAATATATATATATATATATATATATATATATATATATATATATATATATATATATATATAT
>NEWO01000118.1:385280-408120 GCA_003013225.1 Phalaenopsis aphrodite
GGATGTCGTATGAAAAATTTTTTATGGTATCCAAGAGTATACAAGTGTCATCAATTGGAGATAACCAAGTAGAAGTCTATGACACAAGTGACAATGTTGATGTAACTAATATTGTATATCTGACAAAGAACGGTATTAATGCCCATCTTAAATCATGAGATATAGATGAGATGAGATTGGAAAAAAAATATTTATAAAGAAATGTCAATTCACACCACACAAAAGAAAAAACATTTTAAATAATAAGAAAAAGAAATAAAATACGGAGTAACATATTTTATCTTTAAACAAAAAGGCCTAAAATTCACAAGTTTCTACTTACATTCGGAAATTTATTTATTTAAGCTTTTAATAACAAATCATTAAACAACCTCAAAAAAAAAATCCAATAACAAAAAAACCGGTTTCTTAAAAATAAGTTTCTGCCCAAGACAAATTCTTTTAAATGAATTACTAGAATTATATATATTTTTTTAAAATGTACAAAATGCGTCTATATGCATGTGAGATACTTATTCTAGTTTGGACATAATCAAACACTAGTAATTGATACCTAGAACATAACCTAAACTTTATGGTTGGAAGATAAATCTTCATAAACTACAGCATGACCTTTAAATTTTGAAGTGCAGCCATCAAGCCATAGTTTCAAAGCATTTAAGGGAAACTCCGGTTAAGAACAAAAAAATGTGAGTTCCAATTATTGATGATTCCAGGTTATTTATGAATGCCAAGAGCTTGTCAACTTTACACAAGCACGATGAAATCAGAAACAATGAATAACAAGATTAATCATTATTCAGAATCATAGGGTGGCAAATCAGCAGTTAGCATTACCTATTGGCTTCTGACACTGACAATCCCCACAAAGCTCCAGCAGCCCTTTCTTGTAGGCCATGAGAGGCATTTGCACAGGCATTGGCAAGGGTAACCTGAATAATAAAAGCAAAATAGAAGAGTGTTGCTTAAAGAAATAAAAGGTTTCATCAAGGAGAATGACGAAAACTCTTCAAGTGAAAATAAGCACTCCCATGGCCTTAATAAGAAAAAGAGATGATGCTTAATTGGAAGTGAGGAATAGGTCAACAAAATGGTCTTCCAACCCCCAAAAAAGCATTAAACTCACAGTACTTGGTCTTTTGTTTTAAGTACATATGCCAAAGAACAGATAAAAACCCAAAAAAAAAAAGATTAGTTTAAGCTCAAAAATAAGTATGATAGATAATAACATTAATCTAGTTCAGCCTGTTATTGAAAACTACTACAAGCAAGAGCAGATGGAAGCACTGCTGCTAGAAATGTGCATATAGATGACTTAGCGATAAAGAACTAGTTTTAAAAATCAGATAGACTCAAAAATAAAAGAGGATAGATCCATATAAGACAAGTAAAAGAATAACATACTGGAAATCCAATATTATTGTATGCATGAAAGAAGAGCAAGAACGTATCATAAGGCTCCACATAGAATCTACAGGTTCATTGCGGAGATAAAGAGCAGCATTCATTATGTCCCGATGTGTGGAATGCCTTGTCATTTCAATAATACAGTAAGGTAAATAAAGTTTTAGCATTTTCAAGGCCAAAAACATGACAAAAGATGACCAAGTCAAAACTAAGCTTCAATTGAATCTACAGAAACGTACTTAAATTTAACTGGCACGATGGTTCATTGAAAAAAGATTAACTACCAACGAGATTGTAGCAAAGCAGTTTAGGCATCCGTTTATTATGGTGAAATTTAGAAAGAGCACTTCATTTATTACATATCCAGCTGATCCTCGTACTTCCATAAGAAGTTTTGCGTATTCCAAAATATTTAGATATGTCAATTTTTAAACAAGGTAAAAGAGATCACCTTTCCATTTAAAGATCACTAAAACCAGGATGGATAAGCAGGTATCAAATAATGGCTACTTCACGCTAGTGATAAATAAGCAGAACAAACCTCCAGCATAACTATTTTAAATAAGAGATCCTAGCCATCCTTATTCTCATCCAAAATCTAGATTAACTACCAACGAGATTAACTGGCACAATGGTTCATTGAAAAAAGATTAACTACAACGAGATTGTAGCAAAACAGTTTAGGCATCTGTTTATTATGGTGAAATTTAAAAAGAGCACTTCATTTATTACATATCCAGCTGATCCACGTATTTCCATAAGAAGTTTTGCGTATTCCGAAATATTTAGATATGTCAATTTTTAAACAAGGTAAAAGAATCACCTTTCCATTGAAAGATCACTAAAACCAGGATGGATAAGCAGGTATCAAATAATGGCTACTTCACACTAGTGATAAATAAGCAGAACAAACCTCCAGCATAACTATTTTAAATAAGAGATCCTAGTCATCCTTATTCTCATCCAAAATCTAGATATGCCACTGCCACATCTCAAGGAACCCCCTTCCAGCCTCCATCCCAATTGGCAAGCCCGCTGAGATGTGAGCGATGCAGGGCTCATATCATTATCTTAAAATATTCTACTCCAGCAACTAATATCATTTTTGTCACTTCTCTTACTGCATCTGCCTTCTATTGTAGCCCGATAAGGTTCTTCTACAGCATCTGCATGCTTCCACCACCATGCCTCCATTTGTGAATGCAGAATTTTTCAAATATTTACTCTTATATTGCGAACTATGTGGAACTTACACTCTGTTTCCACTTTTTACTGTGATCAAGGGAATTGTGATCCTTTCCTTCTTCTATTGTGAGAATGCAGGAATCTTGGCTTCTTTTCAAATTCTAAGGTAATAAAATGCGGGAATTGCCTTGTAGCTATCATGGCTGATCTTTTGGCAAAAAACAATAAATGAGGCCACATAAAAGCTTTACTGCTTGAGAAAAGATCATAATTAACTTCCTGTTAAGACCATCATAATGTTGGATTTTTTTGTAGGAAAAATAATTAGCATCATATCTAAAGCCTGATAAGCAAACATAAATACAAGAATCATCTATACTCAGATTTGATATTATTAGTAAACATGTAATTCATTAATATTCTTTATATGATGAAATAAATATAGAAAAAATATTGAAAAAAACCTAAAAATGATTTTATTCAACAGGAATTTGCATCAGAGTTATAGTAGAATATATTCATGAACTATACCCTATACTGGAGCACAAAAGTTTAAATCCAAAATTGAAAGTAATTTTGAAGTGCACATTTATAGAACAAAAGTTTAATTAAAACTTTAATCTAAAATTGATTTTAAAATAAAAAATCATACATCTAAATGTTGATAAATAAATTGAATAATCTATACATAATGAAGAAACAATCAAAATTATCCTTCATCTACGAATCAAATTGAGATTAATTTTACTTTTATAAATTATTCTACAAATCTGAAGATTTATTAATGATAATTACTTCAAGAATATAAAAAAAAAATTAAAATTTCATCTATCCTGTTGAATCTATCAATAAATAATCAATAATACTTATCATTTATTTTAATTTTTTTAAAATATGTTCTATATCTATATAATAAATACATTTTAAATAAGAGTTCATTTGGAGCAGCCGCAGATTTTTTGTAAAAATGGTTGTAGAATTGTGGTGAGGAAAATAATTCTTAAGAAAGTTGTTGTAAAATTTATATACATTTTCTTTTTTCACAATTTCATATAGCAACTTTCTCACTTTAACAGATTTGGTTGCAACACTAGTTTCACATTATATCAATTTCGAAAAAAAGGGCAAAAAATCAATTCCCCAAAACACAAATAGGTATGTGGCGACAATCTGAAATGCAAAGCAGGTAAAAAATTACCCCAGGCAAACCCTAAGCAAAATATATGAATGTGGCTTGTTATTTGACAAAAAAGATACAAGTTGAAATTTTTTCTAATCTTCTACGCCTCTAGGCATTAGTCATAATATATTAACTAAGAAACAAATTAATATTCTAAACTTTTTTCCATACATCACATTGACATGCATCATCCATAAGCAACATGCAAAAGACTAATTGAAGATTAATTTGCATTGTAGAAAGTGAAGAGCTAGATGCCTCAAACAATCAACCAAATCAACCGTTGTTTTCACTTGCTCGCTCAGCATGCCTATTTATACTTTTTTTTTTTTTTGGGTAAATCACATTGTAAAGAGAGAAAAGCTATGATTCATTGACTAAATATGATGATAGCCAAAATAATATTGAAAATATAAGACAAGAACACATGTTGGATATGTCAATAATATATATCTTTAAGAAAATAAAATTATGGTTTAAATCAATTATATAAATATTAAATACATACAATCAAATTTATATAATAATTAATTTTATTCTTCTGCCAAATATTAAAAAAACATTCTAAAAAGAGTAATTTAAATAAAATTAATTGTCAAATGCATAGTTTACTTCTTTGTTTGAAAAATAGAAGCCCCAATCTAATCTTCAAGTCTCCACAGTTCCTCCATTCTCATCACAACTATTCCACTTAACTAGCAACTAAGGTTTAAAAAGGTGAATCAGAAACTAAGGCATTTTGTCTTAGTAAAACGAGGTATAAGCCTCATAATAAATCGAGGCTTAAGCCTCAAACCTCAAAAATAAAAAAAAGATCATAAAATTAAAATTAATTCATTAAAATATCATAAATCATCAAAAGATTTATTATTATGATAAATCATAAAATCACATAATAAAAAAAGAAAATCTCAATCATAAATTTAATCCAAAATGAAACATATGTTCGAACCATGAACAAACTTTATTCACACCATAATCAAACAAAGATCAACATGGTTCAAACATGTTCAAACACATGTTTTAACAGCGATAACAATACATGCATTCAAAACACATTCTAACACATGTTCAAATAAATATTAAACCGTGACCACAACATGCATGTTTAATACATGTCTTTTCTTGTTACTTTTTAATAAGATACAGAAAAAAGTTGCTTGACACATGCATGTCGCATGTATGCATGTCACATCATGTCATATCTTGCATGTATCAAACCATAGATACTATGACATTAAAAGGAATTGATACCTCATGCAGAAATATCTTATTTAGTATTTGATCTTTGAATAAAACATTAATTCAATTACTCCTAAAATGTCTTTTCTACTATCCTATTGTGATTTGTATCCTCGAATATGTCAATGAAATACTCCTTTTCGAAAAGAAATGGTACTTGCATTATGGTTGATCTTGTTAAAATTTAAAAGAAAAAAAGAAAAGTGGAAATGAAACTAGCAATTAGAAAAAAAAAAAAAGGCTATTTTTTTCACTATGTTACGTGTGTTATATATAAGAAGAGTTGCCTCCACAACATTCAGACAAAAAGAACACTCACTTGGGTCTTCTACGAATAAAGCTTGAATAAGAGGAAGAATCTTTCCTTGGTGGAAGAATGGAAGAGTTAAAATTTATTATTTTTATTTTATTTTCTCCCGTTCGGAGAATCAAAATTATTATCTTCTCATTCTTTTCTCCTTCATCAAAAAATCAAAATTTTTTTTTATTTTCTCCGACAAAAAATTCCATAAGGGGTTTTTTTTTCCCAATTTACTGCTTTCACACGAGTAGAACTTGAATATAATTTCTCAGAATTTTATGTGCTAATTTTGCATAATGTAATTCCAATGATTGAGTACTACTACAGCAACTACCATAATGGATGTAGAACTTCGGGAGGAAAAACCGGGAGCAATTGAAAAAGTCTTTAAAAAAAGTCGAGTCTCAAAGACATGATAGTATATAACCCCCATCATTCTCATATCCTTTTAGATTCATAATCTCGTGCCAATGAGACTCGTTAACTATATGTACTTTGAAAAGCCAAACTTAAAGGGTTGGCTTCTCCTAAAATAAAATAAAGAACGAGAGAAAAAAATTAGGAAAAAATAATATATAAAACACACCATAGTAGATTTTTGGCCCAAAAAATTCTATTGTTAATGGTGCCAGGTTTTGAATTAAAATAAAACTTTCGATTACCAAAGATCAAGTCAAGATACCCCCAAGGTTTTGACTCAGAAAAACATTTTTGGAATTATTCTAACCTCTATCCATCAAATTCAAATCAAATTAGAGTGAATTTTACCATGAAATTGATAATTTCTTAAAATAATTTTGGATGAGTTCCTATCACCAAGCATAAAATTCTAAATAACTTAGGAATGATCCTAAAAATTAAGCTTACATATCTAAAGGCATCAAAAAGTCTTTCAACCAAAAAAATTTTAGAATGATCTAATCATTACCTCTAGAGTAGAAACATAATAGATTTAAAGTATGAATATTGATTGAGACATTCGAAGACATTCTTTTAAAGAGATCTGCATGATAAAAAAAATGCATATTACCTTGGCAGCTTCCTCTCCCTAAGGGGAGCACTCCAAAGCAATGCCAACTAGGGTATCAAAACTTTTCAAGGTTGAACCAACGAATATATCCACAGAAACCCGAATCATTGCAGTATTAGTAAAACTATTCTCTAGAGAATAAGCCAACTAAAGAACAAGCATAAGAAAAAACTCAAGAAATTAAGTGCAAACTACAAATAAAAAAACCCTCAGAGGGACAATATTCCCATACAAGTAACAAGTCGACAGCTATTCACCAAAAGAATACTAGCTCATCAAGCATACAAAAGTTTCTTGATTATGTTTACAACTACTATGTAACCATCAAGTTAATTCAGCCTAAACAGTTGTCAAATCAAATGACTATTATGAAAAATTGCCCAGCAAAGTAGTACCTGCAATTAGTTAATTGAAAAAATAATAGTGCAGCAAGAGAGTCAAGAAATTGAGTTACTCCAACTATGTGGTATGCTAAACCCCTCAGTACACATTCAAAAAAAAGAAACACAAAAAAGAAAAAAGAAGCTATAATACAGAACAATCCAGAAAGATCTCATACATACATGAAATCTAAAATGGTTGGGTCAATCAAACCTTCTTCAATCAATTAATCATCTTTAATCCCTCATTTTAGTGATGAAAGACCTCATCATCAGATTCTGAACTATCCCCGACATAAGTCAAACAAATCCTCCTAAGAGTAGGTCAAGTTACTCTAAAAAAATATCCAATTCCCACATTTTTACCTAGTTTTTCGAATCTTCAAGCTCAAAATTTTCCTTAGCATAAACAAATTTGAACTAAAGCTTTTCAAAAGTTTCAATCATTTTTTTATCTACAGAGTTAACCCACTTTGTTAGTAGCTCTAGTGACTTTATTAAAACCGAATACATGGAATGTAATTTTAATAGTAGTAGCTCTAGTGACACAAGTGTAACTTTGGGTGATCGAATTATTAAAAGGTGTGAACGATTTAGATATCTCGGGTCTGTTGTTCGAAGCAATGGTGATAAAGATGGGGATGTTAATAGTAGAACTCAAGTTGGTTGGTTGAAGTGGAGGAATGCTTCGGGCCTTTTCTGTGATAGAAAAGTACCGCTTAGATTGAAAGGAAAATCTTATAAGACGGTGGTGAGACCTACAATGCTCTATGGCGTTGAATGTGGGCCTTTAAAAGAGAAGCACAATACTAAGTTAAGTGTTGCCTAGATGAGAATGATTAGGTGGATGAGTGGCTTTACACTTAGAGACAAAATGCGAAATGATTATATCTGTGATAGGATTGGTGTAGCTCCTGTGACAAAAAAATTAGAGAAAGCCGTCTTAGATGGTTTGGTCACATTAAGTGTCGACAATTTGATGATCCGATTAGGAGAGTAGAAGTTTTAGATTTGATTTATGTTAAGAAAGGCAGAGGTAGACTTAGGAAAACTTGGGCTTATTGTATAAAAAATGATCTTAATTTATTAGAACTAAATGAAAATATGACACTAAATAGGACACAATGGAGAAAAAGGATTCATGTAACCGACCCCGTGTAGTGGGATTAAGGCTTTGTTGTTGTTGTTGTTGTAGAGTTAACCCACTTTGTAGACAACTCCACTCGTAAGAAAAATTATGAGGAATTCATCTCCATTTTGAAGATTAACTTGAACCCTTATCATCAAATACTAATGCAAGAACCCGCTTGGTAGCTCAAGTCCAAAAAACGTATGGTAAAGAGACGAATATCATCAATCTTTAATTTTGCAAGTATCTCACAATCCTCAGAGTGAATGCCCATGCCCGTATACATAAACAATTCTCTCAAATTGTTTTTGCAAAAAGAAAATTCCTACAAACTCTTAATTGTCAATCTTAGTCATTTCAATATCCCAACTTAATAACACATTAAGTTAAGTCAATCGCATCCTTATCCATCTTTAGCTCTTCTTAAAAGGAATGATTCTCTACCTTGACAATAAATTTAAACTGAATGATTACTAATCAAACCTCAATACAAGTAAAGGACGGACTTAATAGCTCGAGGCTATAGAACGCATGCCAATGGGGCAAATATTCTTAGTCTTTAATTTTAACAGTATCTCATAGTCTTGGAGCAAATCCGCGTGCCAATATCCATCGATAATTTGTTACACCGGTGCCTAGCCTAAGGGTAATTTTCAGTCTTTGTGCGGTTAAGGGCAATTTAGTCATATGTTATTCATTATTATTTAGTATGAATAAAGCAAAATATGTTTATGGTTATGATTATGCATGAGATTGTATCTGGAGTCTTAGATTTAGGGTTTGGGAGAGATTTCCTACCTCTCGAATTGTAGAAATTGAGAGATAGTCTACTATTATTATGTGTGCTTATCTTTATGTACTTGGATTTTATTTCTTGGTGTTCTTAAAATAACTTATATGTTGCCTAGATCGAGGAAAAATGTGTCGAATTCTATCAAATTGGTAAAAAGAGTTGGATTATGGAAAGTAAAGATGGGATCACCACAATCCACAGAGGCCTAACTTACCAGCTCACAAGTTGAATAATATGGGACATCTAAAATGATTGATCTAATAGCAACTACTTTGAGGTCTCAGCATCAAGTTAAGAAAGTTTGTCTTTATTGATACATGACCAGACAAAGTCGGAACTATCATTACCAACAAAACAAATAAGACAATCTCCTCCCTCCCGTTATCTCTGTAAGGAAGCCAAATCTCACTTCATTCTAGCAAAAAAACTAAAAAGAAAAAATAGTTATTTCATCATAACTTATAAAAAAATAAATTAAAAAAATAATAAAAGGCGGAATGCCTTTCACTTCAATGAATCAAGAAATGGAGAGAACCCTGTAATATAAGTTAAAGTAATCTCTGTCGGCACTAGCAACAAATAATTTAGAAATCAATTATAATGGGGAAGATGAGTGTCAAAACACTCTCAAATTGATCCACCAAAAATTAGATCTCTCCCTAAGAGAAAGTAGCGCACCTAATAGAATGAGGCCTTGAATGCAAACTTCTCCAAGCTTTAAAAATATTTGTCGTTCAATCAAACCCAACATTAATAATGGCCCTAGACTCCATTGTGGCATACACAAAAAAACTAGTGAAAACCATATTGTATTACATCACTCCAAACAAAAACAAAATGAATAGCTCAAACCTTAGAACTTAGGCAATACGTTGAAAAAGAGGATGGGAAAGAAGTTTCCACTATCTAGATTGATAAAGCAAAATGATGAATTTTGCACAAGCATCTTGAATGTCACAAATGCTTGACCCTTTTGAAAAAATGCAAACTTTATGTTATTTCACAGTATTCCACCAAAGCAAGGTGCATAGAAAAACCATAATTGTGTGGCCGTATTTTTCTGAAACTAATAAATAAGCAAATGGCTTTGGTATGGCATTCATATTAGGAAAGCTTGAAAAAAAAAAGAAATAAAAAACGTCTGGAATAAAAGTAGAAAAAACATGAAATAAAGTACCACCAATAAATTAAAATTCGATTAGAAGAAATAAGTAATAGCGTAACACAACATGACACCGAATCAAACAAAAAGATAAAAAGAACAAAAAGGACAAAAACAACATAATCACCTATATGGTCCTAGAATCATAAGCATGGCCGTCAAGAAGCCACAAGCTTTGTGAGCCCTAAACTCTGATAAAAGATGGCTTTCTGCATGGAAGTGAGAAAAAAAAAATGGGTTGTTGGCAACACACACTATATTATTAATCTTATCTCATCAATCTATGCTAAGGCAATCTACTATGACGATCACATCGCTGAAATATTAATATTAAATTAGTTGTAGTTAAGTGAAAGTAAATGTCCCTTAACTCTTCTTTCAATTGATTCACTACAGGATGAGATGCAAACCAGTTTGTCACTCATGAGCATTAATGTTCTTCATCTTCTCTCAGGCTATTCCCTCGATATGTCAAAAAAAATTCTACATTTTCAAGAAGTTCCTTCAATTAAAAGAGATCTAGCAGTGAATCTCATGTCTTTCTCTTTCATCCTCAAAGTGTGTATAGAGGTTAACAACTTGAGTAATAATCATTCACTTTGGCAAGATGGCGCTCCCAACGCACAAAGGGGAATCCCCAACATATTTTCCATCACAATCGAGATTTTGTTTGCCCTCTAGCTAATAGACAAAAGAAAATTTAGCTCTCAAATTGTAGCACTCTCCTTTTCAACTCTCAAATAAGTCGTTGACAATGTCCTATGAGGAGCTGGCAACCTTCACGTTCATCAAGGTGTCGAGCACTTAGTATTAGAGAGTTACCTTCATTACCACATCAAAGAAAAATCTCTAAGACTAATAGCAAATCAGCAATGATATCTTTTAAAAACGTAATATTGGTCCCAATCGCAACCTCCTTTGTGGTATTATTGAGACACAGAACTCATGCTCGATGGAAACCATCACCACCGGTAATAATGAAGCCATAAAGGGTAGTGTTGCAGGGGATCTAATACGATAGCACTTCTTCCTATACCATCCTCATTGAAGAAGAAAACTAAAAATTAACATTAGCAGTAAGGGCAAGGCTTGAATAAACCAAAATTCTTTTCTAAATTTCATTCAACATCAATAAAATACTGTAATGTTATAATGTAGAGTCCACAAATAACATAACAATTAATGACACATAAGAAACTAGAATTTCCAAAACAACCACTAGAGATGCAATGCAAAGAAGCACTTGAGTAACAAAAGAAAATCTGCTCACAATACACAAACTAATTAAAAACTATGATTGCCCATCAAAAGAATTTCAGCTCTTCAAAAGAATAATAACAAATTGGTGCACAAAATAAACCATTCAATCAAGCTGTAAAATTAAAAGCAATAAGAATGTATTTATGAAAGTGATTTGATAAATCAACGTTCCATTATGCACCGACAGAATAGATTAATTGCTTTATATTTTAGTTCCCGCTAAAAACAAACAACCAAGTAGTTTATGTACAAATTTAGCATTTATGTGATAGAAAACAACAAACAACAGCAAGCCTTTATTATACAAAGTGGTTTCGGCTACATGAATCCTTTTTCTCCATTGTGTCTCATTGACAGCCAAATTTTCATTTAATTCTAATAAATTAAGATTATCTTTTTATACAATATGCCCACGTCTTCTTAGGTCCACCTCAATCTTTCTTAACATAAGTCGAATCTAAAATATCTATTCTCAAAATCGGATCATCAGTTAGTCGACGTTTAATGTGGCCAAACCATCTTAGATGACTCTCTAATCTTGATTGTCATTGGAGCTACACCAACCCTTTCACGGATACATTCGTTTCACATTTTGTCTCTAAATGCCAAACCACTCATCTACCTAATCATTCTCATCTTAGCAACATTTAACTTAGTTTCATGCTTCTCTTTTAAAAGCCAACACATTTTGCCATAAAGCATTGCAGGCCTCACCGCCATCTTATAAAATTTTCTTTTTAAGTCTAAGAGGTACTTTTCTATCACACAATACGCCCGATACATTCCTCCACTTCAACCAAATAACTTGAATTCTACAAATAACATCCCTATCAATATCACCATCACTTTGAACAATAGACCCGTGAAATTTAAAACATTCATGATTTGATAACCAATAATTACATCTCTGCCACAAGATCTACTACTACGAAAATTACATTTCATGTATGCAATTTTAAATCTACTCAAACGAAGGCCTATAGACTCTAATGTAAACCTCCATAATTCAAGATTTTCCTAAACATTTTTCTAGTTTTATCCACAAGAAGGATATCATTAGCGACAAACATATATCAAGGTACATCCTCCTATAAATGCCTAGTAAGAGCATCCATAACTAAAGAAAAAAGATACGAGCTTAAAGTCGATCCCTGATTTAATCAAACTAAAATAAGAAAATGCTTGGTCAATCTACCTTATGTTCGAACACAAGTGACAGCTCTAGCAATACATATCCTGAATGACTTGAAAATAAGTCATATCAACACATTTTCTTCTACAACTATCCAAAGAACTTCTCTTGGAACCTTATTGTATAATTTTTAAATTAATAAAAATCATATGTAGATCCTTCTCACTCTCTCTGTGCTTCTTGATCGAACCTCTTAGTAGACTAGTCGCATAAATCCAAACTAATTATGAGAAATATTTGTAACATGCCTTAACTTATGTTTAATTACTCTCTCCCATAACTTTAATGCATGACACATTAACTTAATTCCTGTAAAATTTGCACACTCTTGTGCATTCACTTGATTCTTAAAAATGGGGACAAAAACACTCTTTCTCCACTCATCGGGCATCTTTTTAGTTTTTAAAATAATATTGAAGAGTTTAGTAAACCAAAAAACTCTCAAATCTAATTCCTATAAACCACACTTCAATTGAAATATCATCAGGTCCTACTGATATTCCATCATTGGTTTTTTTAAAGCCTCCTCAACTTTCTTTTTTACAAATATGAAAATAAAAATAATAAAACTTATTATTACTAACGATGATAAGATCATAAAAGTCGATCATATTTTTAGAAACTTTATTGAGAAGTTTATTAAAATATCTTACCCACCTATGTTGAATATCTTCCTCCAAGAAAAGTACTTATTGACTTTCATCTTTAATACACCCAACCTGAATTATATCTTTAATTTTCTATTTCTTTGTTTGCTAGTTTATGCATATATTGTCCAGCCTCTTCAGTATCTAATATATTAAAAAGATCACTAAAAAAAGAATTAATAGCATCATAAATTATTCTCTTAGACTCTCTACAAGCCACCTTATAATTTTTCTAGTTCCCTAAGCTCTTACATTTAAACCAATTTTTATAACAAATATTTTTTATATTTTATCTTTTCTAGCACATTATTATTCCACCGCCAACTATTTTATTTATTAATTTTTTCCTTTTGATTCTCCAAGTACATCTTGTGTCACTTGTTTAATAGTGTTTGTTACTTTATCACATAGAATTAATTTCTTCATAAACAACCCAAATCTTGAAATCTTGAAGTTTACTCATGATAATAAATTATTTATGTCATTTAGGTGACCTCATCTAATTCTATGATAATGTTTTATCATATCTTTTATCTTCCTACTCCTCGTCTTATAATCTAGAACTAATAATTGGTGTTGAGAACAAAGAATGACCTTACAATCGTTGTATTCTTGACGATCACTTTTTTCTCGTAAGAAATAATCAATTTGCATTTTATTAGATCTATTCTTATAAGTAATGATATATTCATCTCTTTTCTTAAATAGTATTAACAATAACAAAATGATTGACTAAAGCAAAATTTAATATGGCTCTACCTTCTTTATCAATCACTCCAAAGTTATAGCCACCATGAATGTTTCTAAAATCTTCTACTACTCTACTAACATGTTCCTTTAAATCTTCCAATAAAAATTCTTTCTTCAAGAGGTATTATTTGTATTAACTCTTCTAGATCATTTCAAAAACTTTTTTGAATCTATATCTAAACTTATTTGATGAGCATAAGCACTTATAACATTAAAAATCACAGTATCAACAATAATCTTTAACGTTGTGATTCTATCTCCAATTCTATTAATTTTTACAACATTATCTTTCAAACTTTGATGAATAATTACATCATCATTTCTAGTGTGACTTGTATCTGAATATCAAATATAAAAACTAAGCTATCGATCTCATTAGCCTTTTCTACAAATCGTGTAGATTCTTGAATGCATAAATATTTCTCCTCGTGAATCATAATATCTACTAATTTCATTAGTTTACCTGTGAAAGTGCATATATTCTAATATTCTATCCTAAGATTACTTTCATCAACAACTTATTTGCCCACAGACATCTATAATATAGGAACCATTGCTTATTTCATACTACATCTGGGGTCGGTGTAGCGGCCCTTCCATACTTATCACTGTATTAAGACCAGGCAACACAACACTTGTAAGGATGCCCTAAAATTTACACAATGTTTTGAAGGATTCATGTCAAAATTTTTTGATAAAAATTTTACAGTTGTTGAATACCTATCTCAACTCTCCGCTTTTCGCATCTGGAGCTCGAGACCCGATAATGGCAGTGTTTTATATGGTATAAAACAAATTACTTTCTAATTCTATTATTATTTATCAAATCAATATATGATATGAAGGTTAAAATGTCATAGTTACCGAAAAACCTATATTCGGTTCACAAAGATAGCCTCTAAAATGTTGCAAAATGGTTCAATATATCAACCCTTCCTTAAACCCTATATTGGCGAGGGCCCAATACAATTAACTTCATTTATTTTATTTCATGTTGGGCATTAAAGCAATCAAAAAATTCCCCAATAATAGTGCATTTAAACCACTAGCCCACACGTGACTTGAACAAATCAAAGAGCAAAACTAGCATTAGCATGATATTTGTTGTTTTATGTTATCCACCATGATAACAACACTTTTAACCATAACAAAAATCATATTATACAAAAAGGTCCTAATATTTCATTAATTTCAAAAAAATTCAATTTATGGAGCAGTGAAATGAAGTGGTAAGATAATGCCTAATTTCCCTCTATTTCTTCCTTGTTTCCAGTGAATGTGGAAGGTTATCCTAGCTATATGTTATTGTTGTTTATGTTTTCCAATATAATAACAATCATTTTAACCATAACTAATATTATAATCTATAACAAGATCCTAGTTGTCCATATGTTTCTAAGAAGTCCAATTTTCAAAGTAGTGAATTGAAGTGATGGTGACTTAATTGCCCCCGCAATCTTCCTCGTCTCAGATAGATGTAGACGGTTAGCCTTGCTATAATAGGCCATTTGGCTCTGCCTGGATAAATCTAATTAGGGAAAGAGATAGATAGGGGGTGGCTTAAGACTTAGGAGGAGGTTGGGTATGGATCTTTAATAGGAAGAGGGCGTACTAGTTGTTAAATTTGAATTAAGATAAGGAATGCATATGCTTATGAGGAAGAAAAGATAGAAATGCAATCTAGGGTCCAAAGAAGAGAGAAAATAAAAAAAAAAGAAAATCTTATATATTCAACAAATGACCATTGATCAGCCTTTTTTATAGTTTTTCTCCCTTTGCACTGAAATCAGCTTAAGAAGTTCCTTGAGATTCTCCTTTTGCATTTCTGCAGACTAATAGTTATTTATTGCTTTTCATTGCGCTGTTTTATTTTTTGAGTGCAAAAAGCAGTTGAAATCCTCCATTTTCTTTCTATGATTGTTTCTAAAGCTGGCCAGTATATTAGTCTTCATATATCGCACATTGCATCACCTAGGGTTTGGACAACCCAGATCATTCCAGTTATGTGAACTGTGTCACATTAATTTATAGATTTTAGAAGGTTGCCCCCTAATTCTACAACAAAAATAAACAGCTACAATAAGAGAAAGCATTAAACAACATAAATAGATAATGCAAATGTTAAGGTACACATATCGAACAAAATAGACTAAGTGAAACAAATACCAGTGCTTCAACACCCCCAGCTGCAGCAATTGCCTCTCGATTTCTATCATCAAAAGATAAATTCCACAGAGCGCCAGCAGCTTCTTGCCTTTAATTAAGTGAAAACTATCAATAAATAGAAAAGAAATAATGAAGCAATTTAAGATAAAAATATGGCTACATTCATTAATGATGAAACCTTAACCATAGGACATACAAAAATAAACATGCATGCAGAGCAAACTGCAGCCATTTTTTTTTTGTGGAAAAGGGTTCACATAGTATAGTATTGTCTGCAGCCCATTATTTGTGGCTGCATGCACAGATGGAGAAAATTTTGGTTCTGCAAATCTTACATTAAACTCAGCTCACGATACTATGAATCAACATGCAAACTCAGCCAGAAGTCTAGAACATAAGAAATCATAGCTTGGGGAAAAAAATATCACCTTACACCTTCGTTAGGAGAACAAGTTAGTTGCACTAGTGCATCAACAGCACCTGCCTCTTGACCGACTGCAGCATTGTTGCTATTGCTATCCCCGTGAGCAGCCAAATTAGCTAAGGCACGAGCGGCCTGTAAGTGAAAGAGTATTCAACATTAATCAAGTTGCCAAAATAGAGTGTCCAAATACAAATACCAATTACATGCCAAAAAAAGATTAGTTTGATCAAGCAAACTCAACAGCAAGTTTATACAAATATCTAAAAGATTAAAACTAGATAACAAATACGCTTAAATTGCTTAAATCCTTGTGTCTAAACATCTTATTTGTAAATATTACACATGTACATCCAACTTAAATATACAGGAGACCTAATATATACTCCTGAAATGTCATTAATTATGTTTCCCGGCAAGGAAGCTAACATAAAGCATACAGCAATAACAACAACAAGAGCAGCGAGCCTTCATCCCTCTAAGTGGGGTCGGCTACATAAATCCTTTTTCTCTATTGTGTCTAAGTGTCATATTTTCATTTAATCTTAATAAATTAAGATCTTTTATACCATATGCCCAAGCCAACCTCAGATAAAGTATAAAAGCTTTGAAATTTATTAAGGCAAAATATCAAACCATAAGCACCTTGCAAATAATATGAATCAGATTACCCCTTTAAACAATGTTTCCTTATGGGAGGGAGGGAGGGAGGGAGGGAGGGAGGGATTAACCTGGTTCAACAGAAATAAAGCTAGTATTGAACTTATCATACAAGCATCCTCATGTTACTTTGGTTGTCAACAAAACTGTTGTAAAAGTATATATAATCGCCAAAAAGGAAAAAAAATTTGCAATGACTGGTTGATGAAACCTGCTCTTGCACTCCTTCAACCCTGCATGACCTTGCAAGCATCACCAAAGCATGCACGCCACCTGCCATTGCTACTTCCATGCTACATTGGTCATCCGCAGCAAGATTTGCTAGTGCACCAGCAGCACGCTCCTTAAAAAAAATGACACAGCATAAAATCAGAACAGAAATCAAACACAAGTATTTGCACACATGATACATATATTTAGCTATCCAAGCACACATTAAAAACAATTATAGCATACGTACAAGCACTCCATCTGTCCCGGTTGGCCATTTAAAGATGAGATCTACCAGAGCTTTAACACCACCAGCTTCAGCGATGGCAGTCTGAAAAATGCAACATCTTCTAAATTTATAGGATCAATCGGCAAGAAAACTAAACAAAGGTTCGACACAGTTAGGCATCCTCTGGCATGTAAACCTTGTGCTCTTCTCCAACTGAAAGATTCCAGAGCCCCCCAGCAGCTTCTTCAGCAACCAGCCTGTTTGTGGACCTTGCTAGGCTAGCAAGGATACTGATACCACCTTCATCAGCAACTGCTTTTGCAACTTTGGCATTAACTGACAAGTTTGCAATAGCCTGCAAAACCAAAAGATAAAAGAAATCACATCCAAGAAAACGAAGCTCTCTATCGGCCTATGAGTGAGAAATATCAATGCAAAGCCTTACCTTCGCAGCTTCAGACTGTACACCTTCCCTGCATGACCTCGCAAGTCCCAAAAGCAATGGAATGCCCCCATTTTTCATGACAGCCTCCGCCCTTGCTGGATCCACTGTAGCGTTCTCGTCATCAATTACCACGAAAGCAGCAAGCCCAGCTGCCGCTCTCTCTTGTACATCCTCCTGAGAACTATTCACCAAACTCAACAATAATGCAGCCCCCTGCCTCAACCAAAAATCATCCGTGCCAGTAGGATTCATCTCGGCTATGCGAAGCAAAGACTGCGACAGTATCCATTCCACCCAGCTTATGATGTCATTCAAGTGCTTATCCTTGTTTCCCTGAGATCTCCAATTCCCAGTGACCTCATTTTCGTTCCCTACAGAATTAGAAAATAAAGACGTAATCCTCTTCGAAACATCAGTGAAGAGAGTGAGGACTATCTTGCCCTTGGCATGGCTAGAGCTCAGCGGGTTAAGATTGACCTCCTCCTCCAATGCCAGGCAGTTGAGAGCGCACAAAACCTTCAAATTCTTAGAGGAGGAGAAAATTCTAAACAGAGCACTTAGGGGAATATCAGTCCTAGAAACATCCAATCCAACAAGGTTTGGAAGCTTGCTCCAGGAAGTGGCAGCTGATGCCCATTTCAAATTCCGGGAACCTGCTATTGACAGAAACTTTAGGCATTCCACCTTGCCAAGGGCGGTCTCATCGATGCTCCCACAGTCAATAAGCGCAATCTCCTCCAGCCGGGAGCAGTGCCTCGCCAAGGCGCCGATAGCGAGGCCATCAATCTCCCTGACACCCGAAAGGCGCAACCTTCTCAATCTCGAGCAGCACATGGCCACATGGCGGATGGCATCGCTGCTGATCTTCTCACACGGATCGGGCCCAATCTGCAGGCTCTCGAGCGCCTCATGCCGAGCAGCAATCACTGATAGTGTAGCATCTGTAATGTCACGGCAATAATCCCCGGCAATCTCCCGCAAGTCACGGGCGTGAAGATTTATAATGGCAGCGGCCGACTCCGATCCCCGGAATCGGAGACGACGGAGGCTGGTGCAACGGGAGGCGAGAACGCTCGCAGTATCAGCGTCGCATCGATGAGCGCGGAGGTCAAGCGAATTCCAGAGGCACGGTGACGAGCCAAGGAGGCGCCAAGTACGACAGGTGGAAGAGAGGCAGGCTCGGTCGCGGTAGCCGAGACAAGAGAAGAGCTGGACAACAGTGTCATCAGGGAGGCGAGTCCACTCCACCTCGTGACAGCCTGAAATTTCACCACCAGGACGGCATATCTCGTACTCCTCCGCTGTCTCCGGGAACACCGGCGAGGATATAATGACCTTATCTTTGTCTTTTGACTGCGAACCCCGCCTCCTCACTCGCCGGCTCATCTCTCTAACCCTAAGAGCCTTGAGACGATCTTGGGATACTATTTGGAAAGAAATCCTAGGTGTGGAAAATTTTGCGCAGCGGTGGTCGTGCCAGGACAGCAGGAAAGCATATCGATTAATACGATCTAGGGTTTTTAGTAGGAGATCGGACCAAACAATCGGCAAAGCCGAGCCTGGTGGCGATGTCGGCGGTAGGGATTTGAGAGGAGGCGGGAAGATATGCCCTCAGGCAATCAGTCGATGGCTTCTTTCGCTTGTATAGCGTTCTGCCCTTCCGCCGCTTCCGGTTCTTCGTGATTGTGATCTACGGACAAAAGGCACTAGTTATACGTGCTTCAAGCGGCGAGGGTTGTGAGTTGTGGGTTGTCTACTATGAATTCGTGGTGAAATAGGCTCTACCTATTTTATTTGGGTAGCTAATCCTAATCCACGGAGAAAATTTTACAATTAGGGTCTGTGTGTTTTATTAATATACAATCACGTCGAGGTTATTGTGAGGTTTTTGAAATCAAACTGTAAAGATTATTGAAG
Organism: Phalaenopsis aphrodite; assembly: GCA_003013225.1. NCBI lineage: Eukaryota > Viridiplantae > Streptophyta > Magnoliopsida > Asparagales > Orchidaceae > Phalaenopsis > Phalaenopsis aphrodite. The sequence continues at coordinate 404,987 of NEWO01000118.1, forward strand.
GTTATTGAGGGTTATTAGGAGGTTACTGTGAGTATTAATACAAAGAGTTATTGAAGTGAAACCACGGAGGTTATTGAAAATTATTATTGGGGGTTATTGTTGTGGAACCGTGGAGGTTATCTGTGTGTTTTATTAATATATCGTCACGTGGAGGTTATTGTGAGGTTATTAAAGTGAAACTGTAAAGATTATTAAAGGTTATTGAGGGTTATTAGGAGGTTACTGTTGGTATTAATACAGAGAGTTATTGAAGTGGAACCGCGGAGGTTATTTAGGGTTATTATTGGGGGTTATTGTTGTGGAACAGTGGAGGTTATTGGGAGTTATTATGGGGGTTATTGGAGTGGAACTGTGGAGGTTATCGAGGGATTATTGGGGATTTATTGAGTGGTTATTGTGGCGTTATTGGAATTAATGTCACAATAACCTTTTAATAACCTCCGTTGTTTCACTCCAATAACTTTCGTTGTTCCACTTCAATAACCTCCTCAGTTCCACTTCAATATTTTCTTAGGTGGGCCCGATAAAGCACACATGACGGTATATTGTTGGAGTCCGCACGCAAAGTTGTTTCCAGACTCCAGATGTAAAATTTTCTCCACTCTAAGGCAATTCTTAAGGGGTGGTGTAATTTCTTATCGCATTTCCGTTCATTTGTTTATCACATTTTTGACATGTTTACACCACCACAACACTTATTAACAAGTTTTTTTTTTAATGTTTTGCCTCTTAAGCGGCTTTTCGTGTTTTGGTAATAGTTTTTTTTTTTTTTTACTGAGATATCATCACTTCGCTCACTCGCCCTCTCTCTTTTATCTCCTTGAGTTCTAGTGTGTTTGTAATCGTATTGTCCTAAGTGGATCTTGTGCATGAGGCCGAGGGATATGAGGTATCTTTGATCTCAAATTCAATCTTAGTTCTTTTTTTTAACTTCAGTCCTCTGTGTATTAGGTACATTCAATAGTTCTCTCTGCCCTTTTTTGTTGGTTTTTTCTTTATCTATTTTGTGATTGTGTTGTACATCAAATATATGTTAACATGAATCTTGAGGAAATTTAACAAGCTAAGAGAAAAAGGTGTGATCAAGGATGACCCACAGAAGGAAAATCAAATGTCACGTCACGTGAAGACTAAAGATGTGTTTGATTTAGTATAGCTCCTTTGGTTTGGGACCAGAAGCCGACTAAATGAAGGTCGTCCGAACCAAAGACCAAGGTCTATTGAGTCGAGAGAATGCATCAGCCCAACTCTTGTCCCAGCATCACTAGCCGCCTCACAAGAGCCTCCAAGACCCTCAGGAGGTTGAAGGTTCTCTCCACAATACATTTCGCTAACACACTAAAGGGACATTTCGAGGGGTGAGCTATATGTTGGACTACATTGATTCACCATATGTCTGATAGTCTGGTCTCATCCTGACAATAGAGACTCCTCATATAGGGGTCGACAGTCGACGATATGACTAAAGCAACTGACCAGCAAAGTGCGGATGACCGAAGGAGCTGACCAACAACCCCAACTTATCAAAGTAGTTCAAATGAGCCTTGTAGATCCAAGGGCCACAGATCTTAGCCGACCGAGCGATAAGGTAGCTGAGTCATAAGATCATTCGTGTAAATGACCAAAATACCTTGTAACACCCTCTTTAAAGCAGGGGCAACCAAGTAATTATGCTCACGATGCCTCCCTCTTCTATAAATAGAGGGTTATTTCTATAGTAAGGGCCCCTTATTAATTAGTCATCATGGAAAAAATTTACTAATGTGCTCTCTTTCTTTCTCTCTATTATTTTATGTTATATTCCTTGGTTGTGATTCATAAGAAAACTTCAGATATAACTGCCAAAAAAGTGTGGTGAGCGTAGATCACATCAACAATAAGAAGAGGAGCACAATAAGGACAATAAGCCCATCAAAGAGAATTCACAAACATGGAGTGCACTAGGGAGTTTATGTAGCAACAAGTCCAGTAGTTGAAGGACTAAATGATGGGCTAGATATTGAAGGCCCTTAAAGAAGTAGTAGCAAGGGAAAGGGAGCAGAACTCCCATGAGGAAGTGTCGATGCACAACATTTGAATAATGACTCAAGAACCCGATCAAGTATGAGACTCCTAATACCAAGAGATTATTGGGTCTGGGCCGCTAGATAAATAGTGGTTTGAGCAAATGGAGGCCCCCACCATTCGGAGAATGACTTCTCCCAATAGATTTTAGTTTTTGAACTTATAGAAGCTCAAGATATTGTCACTAGAATTCTACAAAGGTCAGACGAATCCATCGGCCATGTCTCCTCCTTTCAGTCAACTATCTACATGATGAGGATCACCAACGCTTCGATGTGTTATCTCTTTTTCACTGTGCTGAGGGAGTTGGACCTTTACTGATTCAATTGATTATCTAGTAGAGTAATGGCCTCTTCCACTAACTTCAAGAGGATGTTCATGACACAGTTTTTCAGTTCCTAGTAGCCACTGAAGGTTAACAGGCCCTGCCATAGATCATGCTAAGGCAAAATGAGCCCTACTCATTTTTCACATGATTCCAGAAGAAGCTAATGGAATTGTTGGATCTAGAACCGCAGTCTCGCACGTCTCCCTAGCTTAAGGTCTGAAGAAGGGACCGTTCTTATATGCTTTGCGCCTCCAACAACCAAAGACCCTAGCCCAATTGTTGGAGTTGGCCAATATTCACATTTTGGAGGAAGAGTATTCGGGGATCATAAAACCTTTCACATTGATCGAAAATGACCCCAAACACTGTCGTTTGACTCCAAATTTATTTCTGAACCACCTCGAGTCTTTAAATCAACTTTTTGATCACTTTGACCAAAGTTCACTAAAATTACCAAAATGTCACTCATGGCCTAAAAATTCTCAAATCCCCCAAAATCATTTCAAATACCCCTAAAATCAACTCTTGGTCATCCATTGGGTTGAATTTGACCAAATTCACTCACTTTAACCAAAATTGCCAAATTAAGCTTCATGATCAATCAAATATCTCGGTTTCAAATTCAACATGTCTAGAGCCAATTTCAAATGAATTCGAACCCATTTAATTGACCCATGATCAATTTCCAAAACTATCGATCATAGACCAAAAATTTAACGAAAATTAAATTTGACGCATTTTT
>NEWO01000118.1:410527-429574 GCA_003013225.1 Phalaenopsis aphrodite
GTTAGTTAACCATAAACCAATATCATTAGTTAACCTAAACCTTAAGCTAGTTAAAGCTAAATCAATAGGATTAGTTAACATAAACTTTATGTTAGTTAAACTTAAACCAATAGGATTAGTTAACCTAAACTTTATGTTAGTTAACACTAAATCAATAGGATTAGTTAAGCTAAAACTTAGGTTAGTTAACCCTAAACCAATAGGATTAGTTAACCTAAACCATAGGTTAGTTAAGGTTATTTAACCCTAAACTAATAGGATTAGTTAACCTAAACCTTAGGTCAGTTAACCCTAAATCAATATGATTAGTTAACCTAAACATTAGGTAAGTTAACCCTAAACCAATAGGATTAGTTGAGCCTAAACCTTAGGTTAGTTAACCCTAAACCAATAGGATTAGCTAATCTAAACCCTAGAATAGTTAACCCTAATCCATAAGATTAGCTAAGCATAAACCTTAGGTTAGTTCACCCTAAACCAATAGGATTAGTTAAGCCTGAACCCTAGGTTAATTAACCCTAAACCAATAAGATTAATTAACCTAAACCTTAGGTTAGTTAACCATAAACCAACAAGATTAGTTAAACTAAACCTTAGGATTAGTTAACTCTAATCCATAGGATTAGACAAACCTAAGCCTTAGGTTAGTTAACCATAAACCAATAGAAATAGTTAACCTAAACCCTAGGATAGTTAATCCTAAACCTTAGGTTAGTTAACCTTAAATCAATAGGATTAGTTAACCTAAACTTTAGGATAGTTAACCCTAATCTTTAGGCTAAACAAACTTGAATCACAGCTTAGCCTTAAGCTAAACCTACCCTAAACCTTAGGTACCCATAGGTTGAATTTAAAAGAACCTTTTAGGTATAACCTTAAACATAAGTTAAACCTAAACCCATCAACTTGAACAACAATTAATAAATAAAGTAAAACACATTGGGAGGGGTAAAATTTAAATAAAATATATTAAAACTTAAACTTAAACCAAATCAAATGCAATAAGGCTTTAAAGCATGGCTTTGAGGTTAAGTCAGCTTCAAAGTTGTCAACTTCACATAAGTAATAATAAGTGAACAAAAATAACTAAAATAAAACACTTAAAATCCGACAACAAAATGTAAACAACCTAAAACATTTCAACCCTAAAATCGATAAAGTAACTCAATGATCAATTAAATCTTAATCACACATATCACATAACACAACTTAAACCTCTTTTTGTTCTAGTTCACAAAGATTACTTGAATGATGCATTATGTGGATGTTGACAAGAATCTTCCAGTCCTGGTGGGCAACCGCCTTTCAGACTAAGTAAACTAAAGCGCCCGACGACCCGGGACGATGAAGCCATAGACATCTTGGCTAGGTTACCACAAATTATATAATTAAAATTTAATAAAAATTTGATAAAATATTGTTTCTTTATTTGCTCTATTTATTGATTTATGTATCTCAATACATGTTCTTTTACTGTTTTTATCAAACATAGAATGTATGTGTTAAGGAAAAATAATTAAGAAATAAAAGTTGTTTAGATTAGGGAGAACCTAGAAATCATAACACTAGGGAATTACTTAGCTTAAGTGAACTTAGCCTTGGCTTATGCTTGAACAATACCTCCATTAACCTTTAATTAATTTATTATAAAATTATAAAAACAAATAAAACTTTTAATAATGAGACTGGAGGACTTGAAGAATCGAAGACACTTCAGTATGAAACTTGGAGCTGACTTCGTGGGCAGCTCGTTCAAGATCATTTTTTTAGTTTAAATAACAATCCTTAGGATTCTGAGGTTGTCTTTTATGACATAAAACCTCTCTTTTTGTTAGGCTCCTGCATAGTCTCGATATGCAGCATGACCTAACTTGTTTTAGGGTTCTGAGGTAGTCACTCGACGTTAAAGCTCCTATCTTTCTAGGCTTTTGTGTAGACCATTATTACACAAATCAAAGCCCTAATTAATAAAACTGACAAGAGTTAACTTAAATTAATATTATTTTAAATTGAGCCAAACATTAGGATAGTTTGGGGGATTACCAAGAATCTAACCTAGATCTTTAATCTCCCCTACTTTTCTTCCTTTGATTCTTAAAATAAAATCTTTCATATTTGAACAAATCCCTATTGAAAATTTCACAATCATGTTCGTTGAAAATCATTCCTTTTGAATTCATGAAAATAAAAGATTCCTGATTTTTATCGAGAGTTTTCTTAGGTGATCAATTCGCTTAAGATATAATTAACTATAACGGTTTGCCCTTATAGGAAACTTAAAAGAACCCAAACTTAAAATAAACCCTATTTGACTCCCATATCGAATAGGGGAGTCTGTTGGTCATCATGCAAACTTGCAGATCAAACGAAAGTCATTTATTTCTATAGTTTATTTAATTGAGCTTATTATCAAGTAGTGTATTACCTTTTAGGGTGGTACATTACTCGTGATTAGCTCGATTATCCAAACTGTAGGAATCAATGGGATCAGTTTGACCCCATTTTTTTTCAAATTAAAATACCTAATTTCTAAATAATATATTACACTAAACTAAACTGCATCCAGTCGTATGGCGACCGACAATTAGTCATTGAAGTGCTTAAAATTTTATGCTAAGATTTACATTTGATTTATTATCAATGTATGGATATCATGAAATTAATTTCGGTGGCTATAAGATGACTTATTACATAAAATTTTGCATGGTGAGTTTCATGCATGAAAATTTGTCCTGCGTAAAAATTTTTCAACGGAGTGTCATTTTGTAAAGTGGACTTTCTGAATGTGCCTTGACCATGAAAATCTTTCAAATGAACCCCTCTCAAATTAGGCTCTATTTTGAGGCTCATTTCTCCTACAATACTTTGAACAATAATTTAGATAATTTGGACGATAATTATGTTTTCACCATCGAGATAAACTTAAATCAATTGCAAACTCAAAATATAATTGAATTGTACTAAGAACATCAAAATTAAGCAATTTAAATTTCATTTAATCTCTCATTAAAAATTTCTATTTTATTAGGGTGGGACCCACACTCTGACCCCAATTTCCTAACTTAGGGTCTACTTTGACCAAAAACATCTCCACATTTAGATTCCTTATAAATTTCTCTCTGAGTTGGATATGGCTACCATTTTGCTCAATACACCAAATTTCACTCTTTATGTGCACCTGATCTTTGAGGTGGCACATGATCCCGATATATTTTATATGTAAGGATTCATGAAGTTGACACCGCTACTTGAAGATTTTAATCCTCAGTAATGACACCAAAAACTTGATCCCAAGCAAAGTAAGATTTAAATTATATTTTTAGGGATTCTACTCAAGTATACGTATTGTTATCACGTAATATAAGACTTTTTGATTAAGCCCCGAATATCGTTCCCACAGAGATCGAGGTTAGCCACGGTGACTTTCAAGAGAAGTTCTAGTCTAAAATAACACGCCCTGGCTTGGAAGGTCGATAAAATTTTGGTTTTGGTTATATCATACAATTATCACTACAATACTACTTCTACTTCTAAACTAAAATACTTAGTGAAAATTAGAAAGTGGGGTTTAATATTATAAAAGTACCCTTCCTCATACAATGAAATTAGTGACATGTGTAAAAAGTAAAACAAGTAGTAAGAGAGATTGTGACAAATAAGAGCAATTATATTACTTACCCTTACTAGAGATGCTGTAAAGAATGTTAGTTAATCTAAACTTTAAATAGTTATGAAAACGGGCTAAGCATGAAAGATACTAGCTCTCACTTCAGAGTTCCCTCTTATCCCTCCACCTGAAGACTAACATCTCACATCAAAACCTAAAAAAATAGATCAAATTAGGGGGCTTTAGCTTGTCCCTCTAAAATCCTCTAATTCTACACCCATCGAAAATTATTTCCCTATTTATTTGCACTCAAACATATGGAATACATTCTCATCCATGCATTCTCATATGATTATTCCACAGTTGATTGAGACAATACCATCTCGGATCTTACATTTTCTCACAATAGATTTTAACATGAAAGTTGATCAAGTTTACATGTAAATGAAGAAAAAAGTAAAATCATCACAATATATTCTCACTCAACTCAATTCTATATCCTACACATGCATACTAATTCATTACAAGAGGGAAGAGTAAGGAAAACTACTCACTACACATGGAGAAACAACAAGAACTTTTCATTGAACAAGAATCTGAAACCATACAAACAAAGTACTAAATTCAAATCAAAATACAATGAAAGTACTTATCTCTGATAGAAATCAAACTCTCATTGTATAACAAAAGCAATCTCCTTACAATCCTCTCCAAGAACAAAGTGAAAAGAAAAGAAGAAAATGTCACATTCTCTCTTTCTCTCTCACCTTGTCGCCCCACTTGGGGCTCACGCCCAAGCCTTCTTCTTCTTCTTCAAGTCTTCTTCTCCTCTTTTAATTACTTCAAGAGACTTAAGAGATTTCAAGAGAGTTTTTAAAAACATTTCCAAGCCTTATTTATAATTTCCTAAGAGTTTCTTAAGCGTCTCTTCAAAAGTGTCCAAATTCATTGAATTTTCCAAATTGTGCCTCAAGTGCCTCTTCAAAACTCTATATAACCACCCTAAATTCTTCTAGAAAGTCCATTTCATCATTTCCAATGAATTACCCAAGAGATGCACGAAGCAACGCTTCAAAAATTGTCCAAATCCGAAGTATATTCTAGAATATATGTTGAAAATCGTCTTTGGCGCCTAAGCTCAGATTTTTGGGCGCTTAAGCATTGAGAACTGTCACTTAAGTGCCCGGTTTTGGTCCCTATGGCTCTGGTGTGTCCCAATTCGACCCGATTTGCTCCAATTTGCTCCGGTTTGGTCCATTTTTGTTCTTTTTGCTCCAATCACTCTAAATTCTTCAATTTGATGTATCTACAACAAAAAATGCAAGAAAACATACCTTTAAAGTGTAATATCATTATAAAATAAAACATGAAAAATAGTACAATTTTAGGTGTATCAGCACACCTGTGCCTCCTAGGGTATTGGAGGCATGATCACACCATGCACCTTTTAAAGCACTTGAGGCATGCCACGCCAAGAGGAGGCATGCCCGTGCTTCAAAGGGTATCAGTGGTGCCTTTATGTCACTATTCAGGTGCATTTGTCCCTAGTTACAGGTTTGGCGCCCGCGCGCCAATGTGACACCACTACACTGCAGAGCTAATCCTCATAGGCATGTCGTGAGTGTCGCACCCGTGTCGGTTACCACTAGCACCCCCATGTTTCCCAGCAGTCCACCTGCATCTCCAGCGATTTGTGGCCTTTCTTGATCAATTCCGAGCAATAGTTACGACTCTTTGGCTATTGACAATCCATGGGAGCTCCAACTGTCGATGAAGATACAGTCATCAATCTCAGTTCTAGTTGATGATGATCCATATCAATTTGAGGGATTGATTTGAGGAAGGTAATTATTCTTTCCACGAATCCTTTCCCCTTGACGCCTATAAATAGACTCTTCTCCTCAGTCCAATCACCTCCTCCCTCCTCCCTTCTTCTCTTTGGTGGTTCTTCAACACTATTCCTCCTCCTTCCCCCTCTATTGTTCGATCTTTCATCACATGTAAGCTTTATTTATTTATTTATTTAATGTATTTTCTTTTCTTTATTTTATGTTCCTAAGATAATTAATTAAATGAAATGATTAGGTTTGGATTGGGTTTGGGTCAAATTTAGGTTAGTTCAAAACCCAACCCAGCCCAAACCCAATCGAGCTCCAAGCCAGTCTGACCCGACCTAGCACAACCATAGCTCAACCATGCCCATACTTGTCTAACCTAGCCCAACCTAGCCTAATCTAGTCCAATCCAAACCCAACCTAGCCCAACCTAGCCTCACCTAGCCCAACCATAGCCTAACTATGTCAAACCTTGACCCAACATAGCAACCTTGCCCATCCTAGCCCAACCTAGCTCAAACTAGTTGACCCTAGCCAACCTTACTTACCCTAGCACATTCTTGTTCAAACCTAGCTCAACCTAGCTCAATCTAGCTAACCCTAGCCCAACTTAGCTCACCCTAGCTCAACCTAACTGACCATAGCTCAGTCCTAGCTAACCCTAGCTCAACCTCGCCTAGCCCTAGTTCGCCCTAGTCCAAATCTAGCATAACTTGAGCCTAACCCAACTCAACTTCATTTTGTACTCCAATTGTAATAGTTTTGTTCATATTTTATGTGTATTCTAGTTTAGTTCGTGTTTCACATGAAGTATAACTCACATGTATATGATGTTTCATGTTCTTCATATATCATGTATAGTCATTTTCATATGTGAAATACATGAAAATAGAATTAAAGAAAATGAGGAGAATTTCTCACATGTAGGTTTTCCTTGTGAATAATTTAATCATCATTACATGCCTATTTAGTACAAAATTGTTAAAATAACTTAAATTAACTTAAAAACCAATTTAAAATATTTTAGATAACTTCGAGCTAACATGAAAATGATTTTAAAATAATTCAAAATAATTTAAAAATAATTTAAAACTAATTTTAAAAATTTAAAAACTATTTAAAACTAATTCAAAAATTAACTTAAAAAATCTAAAAACAATTTAAGAACATTTTAAAATAATTTAAAAAATGTTAATTTAAGAATAATTTAAAAATAAATTAAAAATTTTTAAGGTAACTTAAGGAATAATAATAATCTTCTTTAAATAGTTTAATAACAACCCAAAAATAATTTTAGAAGTTTTTAAAAATAATTTAAAACTGTTACAAATATTCATAGACAACTTAAACCAAATATTTTAAATACTTAAAACACCTAAGCTTGATAACTTGAACACTTAAACTACAAAATTTAAAATTAAATCTATGCTATTAAGCTAAATAACTTAAAGATGATTAAAATATTTAAATTAACTTAAAGTAAGCTAATGTTCAAATTAATCAAAATAACTTAAAATATTTAAACTTCCAATATAAAAAAAATTAAAACTTAAGCATATCAAAAACTTTAAATTATTTGAAATTTTAAGAGAATTTAATCCGTAAACTTGCAGATGATATAAAACTTCAATCTAGGAGAACCAAACTTAAGAAGAAAAATAAATTGAGGACATCAACCTAGATTACAAAAAAAAAAGTTTAAATTTAGAACAACTTTTATTTTTTGTCATGACCCACAAACTATGAATTAAAACAATTCATGAATTAAGTATTAAAAAAAAAATCACCAACTTTAAATCATGCAAAACTGAACTTGGTAGATCATCTTTGAAACCCTAAGGTGGCCAAAATATAAATAAAATTGAGGGTCATACCTACCCTAGATTATTCCAATATAGAAGCTTAGGTTAGTTTACTAGGTACCCATAGCTATTACTAAGGATTAGGACCTAAATCAAACAACCTTGCCCCCTGAAAATATGTAGGTGTCGTAGGATGAAGTAACTCATGGTTACTGACGAAGGCACCACTAACCACATTTAGTTAAGAAACATTATATTTATCATTGTGGTGGCTCTAAGTGGAGATTTTTGGTTATAATGCCGGTTCATAATTGAAGGTTACCACACACACGGGGCAATGGAAAGTCATGTGCATTCTAACTAGAGGTGGTATTCCCAAAATTTAGTTTAGTTCACCCACTTAAGCTCCTTGTAGAGTTTTTTCTTACGTCAAAATTAAGATTTTCACATCCATCTAGAAATATTTTCTAAGCGACTCTACCACTTAGTTTAGAAATCCTTCAAATTCATAGAGCAAACTTTCAAATTAATTTTCCCAATCTAGACCTCCAAACTTCCTCAATCAAGCAAACTAGTTTATTTCCTTTTAAAGCCTTTCATTCCACCATCACTTTAACTCAGAGCTCTTCAATCATTAACAAATATATGTCTTCTGGGTAAACCTTTCTGCTTAGGATGTTGAAATCTTTCCATGACACATTATCTTTGAACTGTATGTCCCAAACTTTGAGCTTAATTCTTTTAAAATTTTAAACTTTGATCTAATCATCACCTTTGAAATCCTAGCTTTAAAATATAATCTTGAAATATGGGTTACATAAGCCAATACTTTAATCGAGAGTTTCTATGAAATTTACAGCTCTAGAGATGAAATTAACTATGAGTGATTGCCCTTATGAAGATACTTGACACTAAAATAATATAAACTTTATCTTACACCCGTAACGTAGGAGAAAAATCTCTATTTCAGGTAGATCAATATATTTTAAAATTTTTTATCATGTGAATGATTAGGTCTACTTCAATGTAATATTTCTTTCTCTTATGGTGGTTTATTACTCTTTAAATGCCAATATGATCATTTAGATATAAATCTTTTAAGATATGTGGTGGACACATTAAATAAATTGAAATAAAAAAATAATATTCGACCAATAACAAGTGTTGAAATCACATATTATATGTTTTCCCATCCCTTGCAAGAATTCCTGGGCACCCACATTCTCCACTAAGTTTAAAAGAATCTACTGGCAATATTACTATTCCACTATAATTCAGTGTTCTAACCTAATTGTGCTTCTAGACTTATTTTCATTGTTGGAATCACTTATTAATGTGATACGTATGCGATGTCCGACTGAGCACATCGAGGCCATGCTTCATGCATACATTGTTCCTTGTAGCTCGAGACATCCATGAAGGCCTTGTGGTGCGCACTTCCGAGCCTACGTGATGATATTTCATTCTGAAAGACCTCATGGCTTGCGAACGCCCTTTTGGGTTCAATGGGTCGCATCGAACACTTCAATACAGAAAACTTTGCCCCGACACACTCGCACCTTCGTATTTCAGGCGCACCTGCACCTTCGTATTTTTAATGTCCATGCACTGGTCCCGCACTAGTAAAAAGATTCTAGAGAGCCCACACCGTGTTTTGGGCACACCCACGCTACATACTTAAATCTTAGTGATTCATCAACCCATTATAAAAAATCTGTATAATAAACCAATCATGTGGGTTATAATAAACCTCTCATAGATGAAAGAAGATATGCCTATTATAAGTTTAATAATTTTAGTTGGAGGGAAAGATTAAGCCAAAAATTTGTGTGTAAGATCGTTCCATATTGTGAAAAACCGATGTGAAAAAGAATTAATTCACATCTTAGCCTTATCTCTAAGTGAAAAAGGGAACAACCTAAACTTAACAACATTCTATGTGACACTAACTCTAAGAAGCTGGCTATGTGTGAGTTTGGGTATTTTATAAGCGAACCACTAAATTGATTATTTTGAACCAAACAAATTATGACAGGTTTGAATTCAAAAGTTTTGGCTTGAATGGTGAGGTTCTTATTATGCGCTCTAATGAATTTCATCTACCATAGAGCTCGAAAAATCTCTAAGTGGTTTGAGTTGAATGTTTTCTATTTGAGGATTTGCCATTTTTCCCAAAGTCTTTTTGATTTTTATAAGTTTTCTAATTTTTTAGTAATTCTAGATCAACAAATTTAATCCAATGCATGCAACCTAAGACTAGTTAATGACACTAAAATAACAATTAATAAAGTATAATACAACAAATAGCGTAAGATGTCACAATTCTCATATAAAGCAAATAACACACTTTTGATGTTTTTAGATTTTTCTAAAAGCAATTTGCAACAAATCTAATCAAAATAAATAGATCATTTATAAAACTAAACCAAATATAAACAACATATATTACCATTATTTTTTAACCTAAAATTCAAATCTTCAACTAGCATTCACCTTAATTGAGAAATTACCATTGCTCAGCTACAACAATACTAAAAACTTAATTTGTGATACGGTGTTGCATGCGTTAACCATGAAAGTAAGCATGTCGACTAAGTAGTTTATAAAATATGAGTCTGTATTATTGATCCCATGAAGAACAAGTTTTCTTTAGTTTAAGTACTAATTTATTAATCCCAAATTTAATCAAAAGTTTGAAGTTTTTTTATAAAGAATTTTCTAAAGTACTTAAAGGTGAAAGTGAAATCTAAAAGGTTTTTATTTTGACTTGAACAAGAAAAGATTCTTTGAATTGGTTCTTGTGAAAACTATATTTCCATACACTAAACTCTTCTACTTACCATTGAAAATTAGGGACAATTACTCATTAATATCATTCTAAACATAAGAAGCATTGGAGTTTCATATTATAGTTATGTCATATTAATCTTGCAAAGGCTCCCAGGATTTATCCTTCATCTATGTGAATGTAGTATCCTAATGACAAAATTCATATCCATCAAGAAATTGTGTTAACCTACTTATTTTTCTAGTATTCTTTCTACAATTTTAGATTACAAGTTATTTTATCATTTATAGTAACCAGGGAGAAAGTAAATGAAGCATTAAAGATTAACACATCAACATGCTACACAATTATCATTAGAATTTTATAAGAACTAAACAAGAATCCTACAAAAACAAATCAAAGAAGCATTATAAATTAGTTCCCAAATACTTGCAAAGTAAACATAGGAGATTTTATTGATAGAAACACAAGGTTTACAAAAAAAAAAAAAAAAAAAAAAAAAAAAAAAAAAGGAAAGAAGTTGAATTTGAATCTCTTCTCACTCCAAGCCACTCTCCTTTTATGATTTACTTCTCCTTTGGAATTTCTCTCAATTCTCTCTACACAATTAACACACACACACACACAAGCAGACACTAAGGTGGTAGTGTCTGGGTGCTAGTGTTGGGCACTACAGTATTAAGTTCATGTGCCCCGTTTCACAACTCTAACACTTTATCCAAGGGCTTCCAACACAACGAAACTGTTTTTATGAGCGAGGCGGTGCTAGTCTCGAACGTTTGGGTGCTTGGCCTCTGGCGTCAAAGTATCGTGCTCTCATAATTTTGGCTATAATTTACCTGTTTTGGGCGTTGAGGCGCCCTGCATATGACACCACAGTGCTTTGCTTAGAAAAAATATTTCAACAACTCTCATTTTGTTGATATGTATTTATGCTTAAGTTTATAGCTATTTTTCAGACTTAAGGTAGATTTCGAGATTTGTTGTTGCATTTGCACTTGTTTATTTCTGATTAGTTCATGATTATTTACTTTTTATGAAATACTGTTAAAGATCCTATTAATGTGATAAAAAAAATTAATTTATATAATCATAAATGTATGCAATTCCACTTACAAATGATTTTATATGTTTTTTTTCTTAAACATAAAACTGTTTCGCTTGTCTCGACTTTCGAGGCTTTGTTCATTACTTTAGTTGAGATTCAAAAGTTTGCCATACCTGATCTTAATGTTCCCACAACACGAAGCTGGGCATCAAACGGTTGCGAATCAAGCCAGAATTTCACATCAAAATCACTTCAATTTGTTCATCGCATAAGCCAGCATCTTCCAATAGAGGGGAAAAAAATATATAAAAGTAAACATCATATACAAATTTCGCCTCTTAGGCCATATTTTTAGCATATTTTAAATAGAATTTAGTAATAAATTTCACTTAAATCCAGCCAAACATTAAAAAATCGAACATTAAATTTAACCCTCTGTTATCAAATATTCTTGTGTTCTGTTTGTATATCCTTATGTTTTGTATCTTTTCCGACATAAATCCGGTAAATCCGATTGTGAGGTGAATTTATTCCATCATCACTCACGAACTCCGCCGTCGTAGATAAATTAGAATTTATTATATTTGGTAGATCGGCTTTGCTCCTCTCTTCCCTTTCTTTCAGGCTTCTATTTGTGTTCCACGTGAGAAAAAAAGTCAGTTAATTAAACCGAATATACAGACCTTAAAAACGATACATATCATTGCGGTGTATGTAATAAGAAAGTAAAAATATTCTATTTTCTTATATGTAAGGTACTACAATGATATATATATATATATATATATAATATGCTGCATGTTCTTTAAATACATTGCATTCCTTTTTGACATTAACGTTCCAGGCAAAAAAACAAGAGGAGAAAACCACATTAAAACGTAACACAACTGCATGAAAGAAACCGATGGATTCAAATCATTTAATGCATACAAGTATACTGCAGCACTATAACCTGTTCATTGACTGGTGATGAAAACAAAAGCAAATAAAGCACCAGAGATGGGCACATTTCAAGACGCAAAATACGTCGTAATAATAGATAAACTTACAACATAGGTGAAATGATGGATAAATTGGTATTTCAGAAGCCATAAAATTGATGTTTCAGAAGGAACAAAAGATTAAATGACTCTTCCGTATAAATAAAAATTTGAATTTGAGTGGGGACGCCCGTGTGACCTCCATTATTCCATGAAAGTTGCTTGACATAGATGGCCTCAATTGCTGAAAAAGTTTTTATTCTTAGCCAGTAACGGAGCTAAGAAGGCAGTTGGTTGAAAATGATAACCCTATATGTAAGGTTCCCTCCTCTATTCTTTTAATACCGACTGTACAACTTATCTTTTTCCTTAGATATAGAAAGCAAAGTCATGTGCAGACAAGCGTTCTCTCTATAACAGGCTTACCATTCCATTTGTGAACGGATCAGACTTCCATAGATCTAAGAAGTACGGTTGAGTGAGCTGATTGAGTTTGAGCTCCAGTAGTATAGTACATGCATGCATGTACTGCCATAATAATATTTCCACATAGAAGACAAAATGGTCTGAAGTAGAATTCAGTTTAATAAGCATATGAACTTGTTTGGTCAAAACTGGAGGAGATTCTTCAGAGTTTACGGTAATCTGTGTTTAGCTTTGTTAGGCTCATGGAATTTCAAATTGATTCAATTTAAATACCGTGGTGTCATTTTGTTCCTTCTCCCAACACAAAAATCAAGCCATAACAATTATCTTAAAATTCCTCCATAATTTCGTGTTGTCAGTTTAGTTTTTCGGTCGAAAGCTTGAAGGCCTTTAACACGGCTTCCTCATTTGTGGATTTCTTGTCACTCACCGTCACTTTTTTTTTCCGTCTAAAAACTAACTGAATGGCTAAAAATTCAGAAATTAAGAAGAAAAAGTGTTGATCATGTCTTATTTATAGGAAATGAGGGCACAAAAATCTAGGGAGCTCAATAATTAGAAGTAATTACTATGCAATAAATAAGTTAATTTTTATATTTAATTTAATTATTATTATTGCACCTTTTATTTTTAAGAAGTAAGAGAATCGGAAAATTAAATATATACATAAAAATTTTGCACAAATCTTAAGGAAATTCAACGAATGTTGTTAAATTGACACCAAAGGACTGCATCGGGATAGTCAAAAGATAATGACAACAAGCGTTGGTTCCTTCGGTTGGAACTATGAGCTTATCGAACAAAAGAACAGGAGACACATGTTCTGAGGAGCAATCAACTATGGCTAGCTCCCTTGATTGATTATGGAATTCTTCATTGGTATGACCAAAGCACACCCCATTGAATTTCTTCTAATCCTCTGAGTAGGACCTTTTGTCCAAGGAGAGATGCTTGTCAGATTATGGTGATACACCCTTTGACTGACGGTTCAAGTTCACCTCAACGACAAGATGGTCTCTACTGAGGGTTCTCTCAAGGAGGCCGACCGAAGACCTCTTAGTTGACCAAACGATTATCAGTCGATCGAATGACAACATCAGCGAACCATTAAATACCCCTCTTTTGAACAGTTATGAATGTGAAATGGTGTCAAAGTTTGTTATGGACATTAAAGGGCCTTTGAGTAAGTTATAAATATGAAAATGTTTAGTAATGATTTGTCACGTCCCTATTAAAATATGAACAAACATGTAATTTTACTAGATACTCCTATGATCTATGAATAAGAATCATTTCTTCAAGAAATGACTGCTGAATTTATCCCCTCGTAATTTGTGTACCATATACTTTATCTCTCTCTCACTTTCTCTATCTTCCTCTCACCTTTCCAACCTTCTATATCTTGGGTGTGATAAGCAAGATATTCTTTGGATTCAACAATTGTATTAATATTTTCTTATCTAAAGATTATCTTAAAAGCTATTATTATTGTTGGGATTTGAATTTTAACATATCCAATTCAGCCATACCAATGAATTGCTTTGGCTTGATGAGGGAAAACTTATTTAGAAGATTTTACATACATACCACTCAATTCTTTTTTATTTACGTATCTAACACCTAAACTTCAACTTTTACATGCATGTCACCATCCCAATGCATGAAAAGGCCTTTTTTTTTTTGAAGTAAAATAGTGATATTTTTTGTCTGATATGACAAGTTTGTATGGTATACTTATAATAATTAAAATATTATGTTATACATGAAAATACAAAAGAATTGTTTGGTATTTATGTAAATACCTCTTTAAAAATTATTACAAAAAAAATAATAATAAACATATAAATATTTTCTTAATAACTAACTCTTAAAATAACAATAAGTCATATAAAAATCAAAGTAATTATTTAACATTCCAATTAATCATATAAAAACCAAATCAGCCACATTAACACCAAATATTTTAAATAAATCGCATCGGAGACGATCAATTAAAATCGATCACCTCAACTGTGAATTTATTCTTCTTAAATTTTTTTTTAAAATGCCTATTTAGGAGAAAAAAAGAATATTTAATATGTTGGTTTTAAAAAATTTCAAGAACAACCTCATAAGGCCAAGTTTGGATCCTTTAAATTGGATGTTCGCTCATGGAGCCCCGCGTTTGCATTTCAGAACGACGAGGTCTGTTTGGGGCAGCTGCAACTTATTGAATAATCTGCTAATAAACTAGGTGCGGTGACTATTACAAATTTTAATATTTTTGAAAAAAGTCAGACTGCTGTCAGAAAGCTCTCACCACACCTACCTAGGTGCGGTGTGAAAACGCTGCTTTCAGCGTTTTCAAAACACATAAGCTGCCAAAACGCAGTTTACCCAAATAAATCAGATGCGTTTTCAAAATGCCACCGCACCAAATAAACTGCGCCAAACAGACCGAAGGTGAATGCTCAAGAAACAATCCTCTCTGGCTACTTTCTGTCCAACAAACGAGGCCCAAGTGATCCCCATGTGACATCTTCGCATCTCTATGCAGACAAGGCGTGTTGGAAAATTTTTGGTTAAGTATTGTAACGAAGAGCAAAAGGGTAAGATTCCTTGAAAAAAAATTCAATATAAGTAAACTTTGGGAGAAAGTTACAACGCCGGAACTATTGTTCTCTTTAGAAGAGCACAGACTAAGGATAGTGCGTATTTTTCAGAGGCCCATTCAAAGCAGCTTATTTAGCCAAGCCAGATTTCTGCTGTACGAACTGTATATGGCATTAGAGAGAGGTCAGAAAATAGCATTAAAATGAATGACTATTTTTTCTTAGATGAACCAGTCTTGTCCTTGTTTTAGGGCAGGCTTTAATGTGAACTTAGATGCAAATTCAACTCAACGGATTAGAAATGATTGGAATGAAGATATAGATAGACAAAGGTGGCATTAGGTAGTATATTTTTTATAGGATTTAGCTTGAATGCAGTTAAATATTTAAAACTAAAAACTAAATTTAACACTTCGTTAAATTCAATTTTATCATATTCTGTTTTTCTCTTCCAGCGTTTCATTATTTTAATTGCGTAAATTTAGATTTAGTAAATCAGATTGTGAGCGGGATTTATTCCATTGTTGCTTGAGAGCTCTTCTTTCATAACATAGATATGATAAACTCGGATTTGATAAATCCTATTTGCTTATTTTATGGTCATCTTAGGAAGTTATTGATGATGGTATAACACACCCCATCTTCAAGTCATTAGTATAAAAGTGTTCTCTAAACTAATTCACCATTTATTTTTCAATAAACATCAAAGTTATGGATTGATTATCTCTTATCCTTTTTCACATTCTTATAGTTCTCATTTATCAATAGACATACTTCATTGTAATGTTTTACATAACCTCAATTCTCTCTAATGAACTGACATTATGCATGTTTTATTCAACTTCAATGCTAGTTATTTAGCTTACATCATTGTCCACTATGCATGTTTAATACTTTCCCTAAAATAATTTAATTCTAATCCAAATAGGGAAATGGTTCTCTTCATAGTCAAACACCATTGGGCCAATAAAGAATTACCAACTTCGCCATTTATATAGAGACCACAAATCTTTCATGCATGTGGAAATTGCCTAACTACATGAGGCATATAAAGACTTTCAAACTCCAACAGCTGTATAAAGACTACCCAACTCCATTAGGTATATAAAGACCACCAAACTTTGATTACCTTATAAAGACTGCTATGATATGATCAGAAGTTGGAAATTTTAGAGGATGTTTGGAACATAATTTTAATGGGGATTTATGTTAAATGTTAACATAAGTTTACCAAACGCGAAACAAAAGACGTTCAAATCTTGTCGTTTGATTAAATCCAAGAGTTTCACTTTTTTGATGTAGATCCTAGATTTCTTAAATCTTATTATTAGGTAGATTTAATGAATTTAAGTGAGCAATAAAGCATTTTGCGGGATGTTGCTTTTCTCGCCCGACAAACACTTCAAAAGGATTTAACTGGATTTAACCTTAATTGAATCAAACCTTTTTTTTTTTTGAATTTAAGCCTTAGAGATTCGATAAATATGAATTTACATGATTTATTAAATCTTTATTTAAATTAAATCTTGGGTGTAATCAAATACCCGTTAGAGTGGCAAATTATGAGTGAAAATTTTTTCTAAGAATGCTCGAAAAATGTGATGGGATTTGAAAAGAAAAAAAAAATGATGTGGAGTCGATGTTTTAAACCCATTAGTGAACGATAAATGAGTTTATCAAGTCGAGCCCAAGAACACCCAAATAAATTTAAAAATTACAAGGGCACTTTAGGAAACTAAAAGCCATGAAACAAAGTATAGATATTAGAGTTATTGGTGTAGTTGTAATACAGAAGGTTTCAAAATTTTGGTTTTAGATATGTAAGGCCATATATATATATATATATATATATATATATATATATATATATATATATATATATATATATATATATATATATATATATATATATATATATATATATATATATATATATATATATATATAATATATATAAAATATATATATATATATATATATATATATATATATATATATATATATATATATATATATATATATATATATATATATATATATATATATATATATATATATATATATATATATATATATATATATATATATATATTACATATCTAAAACCTAAATTTTTAAATCTTCTATATATATGGCCTTATATATAAATATAAAAAAAAGGAAATCGGTATCGGTATTTGGCGGAAGCCGAAATACCGACTTCTCATACGCTAAGCCTCATGATGAGAGCCCGCACAATGTGCTTAAGTATTTGAGAACCCAGAGCCACTGGGGGTCGAATCCATGACCTGAGGGGAATTACAGTGAATCCCGCCAATCAACAGACCACGACTTGCTTCGCACACGCGCGCGCGCGCGCGCACACACACACACACAGATATATATATATATATATATATATATATATCTGTGTGTGTGTGTGCGCGCGCGCGCGCGCGTGTTTGTCGTTTTCCTCGCTCGGCTCTGCTAGAGTTTCGCCCGATGGCGAACCCTAGCAACGGTTACGACTTTGCTCTCTCTCGCCCGCGTGTTTCCTCTCGGCGTCTTCGCGCTCGATTCGGCTCTCAGACGAGGCTTGTCTCTCGCTCGCGTGTTTTTGGGCTCGATTCTGCTCCTCTGTGGCCCATCTCGCTGCTCGCGTGTTTTGCAGCTCAACCTCGCGGGAACTTCTTGCAATCGTGATTTCTGTGTTCTCTGCGCTCATCCCGTCTTACCGAGTCGTCACGTTTTTTAGCTTCGGCGATTTCGACGCGATGTTTTCCCTCGTCTGCTTTCTTCTCTAAACGTCACACCTATCCTTGAGAATGGCTTTAGACAAATCGTATGCAGTTGTCATTGCCGGTGTCCACGCTTTAGGCACACCAAAATCATTATCTTTCCTTCCTTCGTTTTTGTGGGTGGAGGACATTAAGAAACCTGGTAGGAAGAATGAGAAGTCTGCCATCTTTTTTACATAAGCTGAAGGTATTCAACTTGCTTCCTCCTGTCGTTTGAATTTGGTCGGGAAATTTTTATATGGTCATCCCAAAATGGAGCTCATTCGCAAAGAATTTGAACTTATGCATCTTGTTGGATAATGAAAAATTGGATTATTAGATGGGAGAAATTCTTATTTAAATTAGCAATGAAGAAGATTACATGCGCTTATTTGCTAGAAGGATAATATGGATTGATAACAGAGCAATGAAGATTCTGAAATGGTCTGTGGATTTTGACCCACACACGGAATTACCAATCATTTCGGTTTGGAATTCTTCTCTCTGGTTTTAAATTTCATTATTTTTCTAAAAAAGTATTGTACTGTATTGTCTCAGCTTATGAGATGCCACTCAAGACGAACATTCCTACTTTTAATCTGTCACGTCCTTCTGAAGCCAAAATACTTGTTGAAAGAGACATCACTTCACTTGCTTTTGAGGAAATATGGTTGGCCACACAACACCATGGATATTTGTAGAAGGTAGAGATTGGACCTTTTTCCATCGTATTGTTTGAACCTCCTATCGTGGGAGAGAGGGAGTTTCTTCAGACCCCGCCTGCCCTAGAACCTATCACTGATAATACATGTGGAAATACTTCTACTGCTTTACAACTGCCTCATCAGGTCCAGAAAGATGTTAATATGGGGATTAAGACGTGTAATGACCTACACCTATCTTACCACATTTGGAATTCACTGATCAGATGAGTCAATCATCGGATGAGGAATGACATGTCTACACATCTACGAGGAAGAAGAAGAATGAAGATCTACTTGAGCTTAGGAATCTGATAGATGATACTTTGGTTACTACGAGCAATGGTACACACTTTACCAATTTGTTATCCGTCTTACTTTCGAGAACTAGAGGTAGAAGGACTAAAGTGGGACATCCATAGCACTTTTGTGCCCTTTTTTTGGCTTTTTGGTATTTTACTTTTTTGTATCTTTACTTTATTTGGGTTTTGTATTTGTTGTATTGTATGAGTT
>NEWO01000118.1:447433-488353 GCA_003013225.1 Phalaenopsis aphrodite
GGATACACGGCACAACACAAATATTAAAGAAATATAAAGAGACACGATGATATAAGTATGAGCTTGGGCTTGAACCTTTAACGTTACAAAAAACACGTAATAAAGGAGTGCATTAGAAGCATATTTGATGCACATAATGGTCCTATAGTGATCAAAATGCCCTTAAAGATCGAATGGGCTATCATACATATAAATAGTTGAGAGCATGAAATTCATGGATATGAAATGTGGAAGGATGGCACTTTTAAATGGCAAAGACTCTGGGATGTTCAAAAAGCGAATGAAGTTGGCGGGAATGTTCTTTTTTTTTTTTATTAGTATTTGCCATTTGCATTCCACATAATTTTTTTATGTATTTACATATCTAACACCTAAAAAATTCATATTTATAAGCATACCATTCAAATCTATGATATCATATACAAAAATATTATAATCGCTTTCTTTTTAAAAGTGAAATTCACCATATCGTGCATAAATTTATGATGCCAAAGTGTTAGTAGTGTAAATATCAAACATTGGGTGCTATACATGTAAATACATATAAATTGTGCCGTATTCATTAAATACAGTTTAGGAGTTGGCGTTCGTTCGAAAATGTCCCAAACCAACAAGCTCCGGCTTCCAAGGCAACAACACTAACTCCTAAATTAAAAACAAAAAGGGTCCTTTTTCCAAATTATTAAATAGTAATTGGCAGCCAAAAAATTTCAGCAAGAAAAATCCTCAGGCCATTGAAAACAAAGATGACACAGAAATCAAGCAGGCTCATCATCCAGCAAACGATGAGCCAGCGGCAGAGCATTTCTGCATTAATAATTATTACAAATATTTACATATATACCACTCAATTCTTATGTAAGTGTTAGATATGTAAATACATGGGAATTGGGTGGTATGTATGTACATGTCCTATATAAATATTAAGAGTATACGAAATAAAGAAAAAAAGGTGGGTTTCAGTGTCAAAATCAAAGCTTTAAAATCCAGAGGGTTCCCTCTGGCCACTATGCTACGGGCCCTACGGCGTAATGAATGCGACGTGTTGGCCTTTTCATTGAGGCAGAAGCAGCTGTTGGGCTTTAAACTGACTGGTGCGCTATAGATTTTTCACATCATTAGGCTGTGTAATTAAAGTGCCAGCTCGCCTTCTTTATGACTGAAGACTTCTACTGCTCCATGCTCATCATTTGAATCACTATAAGAACTGAGCTGATGCAGTTGTTCTGATTTATGTGAATGTAAGCATTATGTTAGGTTGTCTATAATTGTTATGGGAAATAATAATTCTTGTCAATATTTGGACATTCACATCTCTCCATCTTCAGAAGTTATTGCATTCGGTGTCTGATCATGACCGTAAATCACAGTGATACGGTCATGATTATTTTAATTTTTTTTTAAAAAAAATTTAGGTGGGGTCCACTGAAATACATTCTGACCGTAAATCAGGTGATTTACGGTCAGGATCGGACACCGCACGTAAGATGCGTGCGGCGTCCGATCCGTATGGAATAATTTTTCCTCCATCTTATGCAGGATCCGTTTGCTTGATTTTCTTTTGGGGTTTTTACATGCATACCATTTGATTCTTATGTGTTTATATATCTAAGCCTTACAAATTTTTAGGTTTATAGCACCCAATTATTTCATATCATATAGAAATACAACTATTTTAATTTTTAAAAAGTTAATATATTCATGTAAAAGTTGTGGTTTAGTAGTTAAATACATAAGCATTGAGTGGCATGCATGTATAACTTTGTTTTATCAAATTTTTTAGGACCAAAAACCCAAAAAGAAATGGGAAGAATTACATACATACCACTTAATTCTTATGTACTCACATAACTAACACCTAACCTTCAATTTTTACACGCATGTCATCTTATCTATGCATAAAAACGTGCATTTCATTTTTTTAAAAATTAAAATAGTGATAATTTTCATGTGATGCAAATGATTAGGATGGTATAAATATAAAAATTAAAATTTAGGTGTTAGAAGCGTAAATAAATAAGAATTGGGTGGTATGTATGTAAATGCCACAGAGAAAAAATTGCAGGGCACCCAAAAGGCGGAGTACAAATTAAGAGAAAAATTGGGTCAATACATCGTGACTGAATTCTTGTCCAAATGAACCACAAAAACTAATACTAAAAAATTTTATAATATTTATTAAAATGAAATAAAGGCGTTTTCAATTTTTGGACAACAAACCTAACATGAAAACATGTTATCAGTGCTACAGTAAAGCAGCAAGGCAATAAGAAATTCGCATATAATCAACAAAAAAAATTGTCGCATAAGGGAAAAAAAATCGTGAGGATTGCATACAATAATCATACAGATTATAAATGACAACACTTGCTGTGAAATGAACAATGTATTAAGATACAAAATCTCTTTTTGTCATGTTGCACATCAAACATTTCACATGTATTAAATCTTAGGGGTATTTACATACGTATACCACCTAATTCATACATATTGACATACCTAAAACCTAAACTTTACTTTTTTTTACATTTATACCACCCAAACCTTTCATTTCACATGCAAAAGACTGCTATTTTAATTTTTAAAAAGTGAACGTTTGCATGCAGAGGTAAGGCGGTATATAGGTAAAAATTGAAGTTCAGGTAATAGATATGTAAATACATGAGAGGAATTGAGTGGTAAGTATGCAAATCTTTCAAAATTTTACAGCTAAGTTCAGGTAATAGATATGTAAATACATGAGAGGAATTGAGTGGTAAGTATGCAAATCTTCCAAAATTTTACAGCTCATCCCAACAAACCATTACCTAACTCAGGGTTACGGCAGAAATAAAAATCAACTATTAAAGATACAAAAAGTAAGGTCGTTGAATTATTACTTTATATACATGTACATGCAAACAAGTAACCACCTGATAATTGACTTTCCATCACACTTGCTGGCAGATGGCTTTCCGGTAGAGGCCTCAGCACCAGCAAGGTTGAATAAGTACAGAGGTGTTTATTGATATATATATTCTTTTAACTACATACAAAAGGTTAAAAGTGCAATACTCACTGTTTACAATTTTACAACCACTCCAGTCATCAGGCAAGGAAGTCCCATCATTCCCATCTGATCAGCCTCAAGAGAGCAGCTCTCGACTCCTCGCTTCTTATCGTCGTGACATCGAAGCCAGAGACACGAAAGCCTCGCAATGGCTGCTTGACTGGCAAACTGCATCCTGTAAACTAAGCTCAGTTCTGCCCAAAGGTTGCCGCTGTTTCCATCGTATCCATCGAGATCAGATTTTGATACCATAACAAAGGAGCTGTCTTCGAAAGTTGAGAGGTGTGGGTTGGTGGCAGTGAGGGCTAATGGAGGTGGTAACGAATTGTCGAAATTTTGGAAATTGTTATTTTTTTCTACAGCAAGATGGTAGTATTTTTGTACAGCCTGACAAAACAGCAGATGTTAGATAAAACTTTTCTTTAATTAAAAAAGAAGAATTGTTAGCCAATACAAACAAGGACACACGAGCACCATGCGGGTAAGGACACAATTATTTTTGAAAACATAGAACATGAACAATGTCATTGACACGTCATTGATACACGCACACACACACAACAACAACAAGCCTTTATCCCACTAAGTGGGGTCAGCTACATGAATCCTTTTTCTCCATCGTGTTCTATTGAGAGTCATATTTTCATTTAATTCTAGTAGATTAAGATAATTTTTTAAATAATATGCCCAAGCTTTATTAGGTCTATCTCTGTCTTTCTTAACATAAGTCGAATCTAAAACAACTACTCTTCTAACCGGATTATCAGATGGTCAACGTTTAATGTGTCCAAATCATCTAAGACAACTCTCGCTAATCTTGTCCGCCACTGGAGCTACACCAACCCCATCACAGATATATTCATTTGCATTTTGTCTCAAAGTGTCAAGCCACTCAAGCACCTAAGCATTCTCATCTCAACAACACTTATCTTTGTTCTATGCTTCTCTTTTAAAGGCCAACATTTTGTGCCATAGAGCATTGCAAGTCTCACCACCATCTTACAAAATTTTCAATTCCGTCTAAGTGGTACTTTTATGTCAGACAATAGGCCCGATACATTCCTTCAACCAACCAACTTGAATTCTAATAATAACATCCCCATTTATATCAACATCACTTTCAATAATAAACGCGAAATAACTAAAACGTTCACACCTTTTAACCTGATTTGATCACCCATAATTACAACTCTATCATTATAGCTACTACTACTAAAATTAAATTTCATGTATTTAGTTTTTGTTCTACCCATACGAAGGCCGTAGCAGCAGTAGTATTTAATAATAATAATAATAATAATAATAATAATAAAATTTAAAATAATACATATTAATGCATAAATTAAACAAACATAAAGTAAATAAGATGAACCTAACATTATAAATATGAAAGATAATGATATTAAAGAATAAAAAGTAGAAATAAATATCATGTTATTCAAAAATTAAAACAGTAGACAAAAACTAATAAAAATTATCAAAATCATTAAGCAAAATAACAGATCATAAATAATCAAACTTTAATAAAATATAAACATCATCATTTGATACAATATAAATCATTAAAATCTAATATTTTATTATGCATTTTGTTACTATTTATAAAATTTGAATATTATTTTGAAAGACGTGAGTGGACAAGCGCCCAAAATCATTTTTCTTAGTTTTAGTTTTATGCATGACGAAATTGTCATACAAGCATTCATATCTGATGCGTGTATGACAGTACACGCCTATCTATACGGATATGTTGGTGCATCATAAATCTGATCGTTTAGTGCTTGCCTCAAAGAAGGATAATACCTCAATATCTAATTGCACAATTTTATGTCTTGACTGTTGGGTAATGTGGAGATCCGGTCCACCACAATTTAATTAGTATCTTAATTAAGAATTTCACATACCGGTCACCTACTTTCCCACCTACCGCCCGCCTACCACATCTCACATACCGCTCACCTACCTCCCACCTACTGCTCTCATGATTTGTATAAATAACCTCTTTTGACTTAAAGGAGATGTCAAGCCACAAGCCAAGCAAGGTCAAACCAAGTTCTCTTGAGAGCTAAGAGAAAGAGAGGAAAAAAGAGAGAGACAAAGAGAGAAGAAAATAGAGATTTCTTGTAAACGTCGAGACGCTCGACGGTGTAATTTCTCCGAGAAATAAAATCCTCTGCAGCTCTATGGACGTAGACAAATTTGTCGAACCACGTAAATCTGTGTGTCGCTCTGATGTTTTTTTCTGCGTGTAACTTTACTTGTTACATTTTTTGCTTTATTGTCGTCGTTTTTCACAACAACTGGTATCAGAGCTTGGGTTCGAATCTAAGGAAGAATGATGGGCAGAGACAAAGAGATGACATCGGGGATCGAGAATTTCAATGACACATATTTTACTTACTGAAGGATGCAGATAGAAGACTATCTCTAGTGAAAGAAACTTTATCTTCTGTTACTGGGAAAGCGACCAGAAAAAATGGACGAGACAGAATGAAATCTGTTGGATCGACAGGTTTTTGAGGTTATACGATTAACCCTGTCGGAATCGGTTGTCCACAACGTCATCAAAGAGATGACTACTGCAGATCTCATGATGACTTTATCAGATATGTATGAAAAGTCATCGGCGAATAAAAAAGTGCATCTGATGAAAAAGTTATCAACATGAAGATGGCGGAAGGTGTGTCTGTTGCTCAACACCTAAATGATTTCAACACTATCATAACTCAGTTGTCTGTTGAAATTAATTTTAATGATGAGATACGTGCGCTGATATTGTTGGTTTCATTGCCAAATAGCTGAGAAGCAATAAAGATGACAGTTAGTAGTTCTGCAGATAAATCTAAGCTAAAATATAATGATATTCGTGATTTGATTTTGAATGAGGAGGTGCACATGAAAGATTCTGGTGATGCATCATCTTTAAGTTCGGCGCTGAATGTTGATTTCAGAGGAAGATCATATGATAATAACTTAAACAAATGAATATCAAAATCAAACTCTGGTCAGCAGACAACCTGCTGGAATTGTGGCAAGACTGACCACATAAAAATGAACTGCAAGAATCCTAAGAAGAAGAAGGATGATGACGCTAATGTTGTAACTGAAGAAATACATGATGCACTATTTCTGGCAGTTCAAAATTTTGTTAATGACTGAATACTAGATTCAGGAACTTTCTTTCATCTATCTTCCCGTTGGGAGTTAATGCAAAATTATGTTGCAGTTAACTTTGAGAAGATATATCTAACTGATGGAAAAACTCTGGATGTGGTGGGAATGAGAAGGGAGAGGGAGGGAGAAAGAAAAAGATTGATAAATCAAGAGTGAGAAAGCAAGAGGTTGAAGAGAGAGGAAGATATTGCTCTTCTCTCGCTCTTTATATGGTCACACACACTTCTCTTTCTCATGCTTCCAATCTCTGTCTCTCTCTCTTTTTTCTCTCTCCCATTTTTCTTTCATTCAGGAGCTTCCTTCCATACATCTTCCCGTCGGGAGTTAATGCAAAATTATGTTGTAGTTAATTTTGAGAAGATATATCTGACTGATGGAAAAACTCTGGACGTGGTGGGGATGAGAAACGTTGATATTGCACTCCATAACAAGAGCAAATGAACTTTGCAAATGGTCAGACACGTTCCTGAGTTGAAGAAAAACCTCATCTTTGTTGGGCAGCTCAATAATGGTGGTCATTCGACAGTGTTCTCAAATAGCACCTGAAAAGTTACCAAAGGAGCATTAGTACTGACTTGGGGTAAGAAAACTGACACACTATATATGATTACAGGTTTACTTAGGCGAAGACACACGAGTTAGAGATACATTATGGGGAATCAAAAGAATGTCAATTTCTTAAAAAGTGGTAGAGCGCTAAAGGCAAAAAAACCAGACCTTGTATAGACAAATGGTGGAGAACCACAGAGTTATGAAGAAATTTTGCAAGATGAGAATTTGAGCAAGTGGCAGCTAACCAAGGAGGAGACAAATTTCTTGCCAGGGAATCAGACTTGAGAGCTGACAGAACTTCCACCAAGGAAGAAAACATTGCACAACAAGTGGGTGTACCAGGTGAAAACTGTGTTTGGTGGCAGTAAGAGGTACAAGACTGAACTTATTGAAAAGGGCTTTCAGCAAGGGCATGATATTGCTCATGCAGTGGGAGTTGTAAGCATATACAGGAGTAAACCAGGAAAGTGCTTGGTGGTAAAATGCTACGTTGACGGTGATATGTCAACTCAGGGTGTTACTCGTGAGAAACTGAAATTGTGCTCAACTTCAGCTGGTCTTCTGGCATAAAGACAGAAGCTTCGAGTTGCAGAAGTTGAGGATATCATGTTTGAAGGAAAGGTCGGTACAACTAGTATATGATACAGCCAGTAGGTGATGCAGTCAGTGTCCCACTCTCTAAGTGGGAGAATTGTTGGGTAATGTGAAGACCCAGTCCACCCCAATTTAATTAGCCTCCTAATTAAAAATCTCACATACCGCTCACCTACTTTCACACCTACCACTCACCTGCCACATCTCATCTATTGCTCTCATAGTTTCTATAAATAAACTCTTTTGGCATAAAGGAGATGCCAAGCCACAAGCTAAGCAAGGTCAAATCAAGTTCTCTTGAGAGCTAAGAGAAAGAGAAGAAGAGAGCGAAAGAGGAAGGGAGAGAAGAAAATAGAAATTTTCTTATAAACGCTGAGATGCTCGACGGTATAATTAATCGAAGAAATAAAATCCTCTGCAGCTCCGTGAACGTAAGTAAATTTGTCGAACCACATAAATATGTGTCGCTCTGGTATTTTTTTATGCGTGCAATTTTACTCGTTCCATTTTTCGCTTTATTGACGTCGTTTTTCACAACATTGACGAGGGGTTGAAAAAGAAAAATGTAGGGAGGTGTTGTCTCTTTCGTCTTAACCAGAAGAGAAACAGTGCTATTATTATCCGTGGAAGGAAAATTATGAGCCTTTCAGGTAAACTATTGTGCAATCACACACAACATATAGGAATCAAACTCTTTGAAGTATAAGAATGGTCGATCAATCGTTGTACAGTAAATAAATGGGAGGTAAGAGTGCAGCACTATTCGACAAAATTAGAACTATACACCCCAGAAAAGAAAGTCATTCATGGCTGACTTCTTCTTCCGTAACCAATAAATCAAATAACATCATATTTAATCGAAGAACACTTCTATTTTTCTTTTAATAAAGATCAATTTGGCGTCCCCATAAGTAATCCTACTATTTTTTTCAAGAGAATCAAAACTTTTAGATTGAACGTGCTAACAGAATACTCAAACATGCTATCATTTGATCCCGCCAAGAACCCAAAAAATACATGCAAATTCCTCGTAAACAAAATAAGTCAACTAAAGATAAATCAAAATAAAGCATCAAATATAATAATCTTCCAAAAATCAAACAAATCCTACTGTGAACAAGGAAAAAAAGAGTAATTTATGTACGTAGCACACAGTTCTTAAGTATTTATATACCTCACACCTAAACTTTCATATTTACATACATAACACTTTGGTGCTAATTTGTGTGCTATGTGATTAAATATGAAAGCTTAGGTGTGAGATATGTAAATACATAAGAATTGTGAGCTATGTATGTAAATACCCCAAAAAAGAAAAAATAAAAATAGCGAATAAAACAGATGAAGATACCTGCCACTGTGAAGAAGCCAAGAGAACCCTCGGTCTAATCACTCTAACATGCTCATATGCTGCACTAGGTGTCATCCGCCTGTATTTTACCTAAATTATGAAAGCACATTACCAAGCATCCACCTATAATAATTATATCCTTAGAAAAAAAAAATTATTTAATAACATACCAGGTAGCAGAGAACAATAGTTGTGCTGCGCCCACGCCCAGCTTTGCAGTGAACGTAAGTAGTTTTTCCACGAGAAACATTCCCTTCAAGCGTAAGAATAACATAGTTAAAATGTCCAAGCTTCTAATGAGCTTTCAAAAGAATGCTATTCACTTTGATTGGTTTGTGCATTCAACATCAAAAGAAAAAATATCGGGGGATTGAAGTAATACGATGATAAGCAACTATGAAAAAATTCAAATTTGACTTCAATGAAAAGATGGAGGATTATTTAAAGTTTTAAAACCAAAAACTATCTTAAAATGACCCAAGGCAGTGTTTAGAATCAATTGCTCTGTTTTTTTTTTCTTTTGCTTTTAAAAAACAAAAAAAAAAAATGTTAGTTTATTAATTTCTATTTGTTTTAGGGGTATTTATATAAATACCACCCAATTCCGATGTATTTAGATATCTAAAATCTAAACTTGGCTTTTTTACATTTATATAAAGTTTTCATATTGAATAAAAAATACACAATTTTAACATTTAAAAAGTGAAATACACCTTTTCATCCATATATATGTAGGGCGGTCTGCATGTATAAATTGATGTTTAGATGTAAGAAATGTAAATACATATAAATTGAGTGGTATGCATGTAAATCTTCCTTGTTTTTATTAATTTTGTTTAAATTGATTTGAATTAACTTTTAAAAGCCTGAAAAACAATTTTATCTGTTTGTTGTGTTTTTAAAATAATTTTAACGGACGAATGCGGGTAACAAAATTAGTCCATGAAACTAATGAAACTAATATTAGGACAGGATCTTGAAATATAAATACTCTTAATGATAAATTAATGGAATTAATTGATATTATGATTCATATAAATATTAATATCTTATGTATTCAAAAAACTAAATGGGTTGGAGAAAAAACTAAAGAGATTAATAACTTAAACTTTAAACTTTGGTATTCTGGTAAGAGTCACATTAGAAATAGTGTATGTGTAATTATAAATAAGAGTTTGAAAGATGATGTTGTAAAAATTAATAGAGTTGGAGATAGAATTATAGCCCTTAAGATTATCATTGATACTGAGATTTTTAATATTATAAGTACTTATACTCCTTAAGTAGGTTTAGATACAGAGTTTAAAGATAAATTCTGAAATTACTGAGAAGACTTAATGCAAATGATACATCTTGAAGAAAGAATTTTTATTGGATGAGATTTAAATGGACATGTCGGTAGAGTGGTAGAAATTTTCAGAAATATTCGTGGTGGCTACGGTTTTGGAGTGATTAATGAAGAGCTATTTTAGATTTTGCATTAGCGTATGATTTTGTTATTACTAATACTTCATTCAAGAAAAGAGATAAGCATCTTATTACTTATAAGAATGGATCTAATAAAACACAAATTGATTATTTTCTTATGAGAAGAAGAAATCATTGAGATTGTAAAGATTGTAAGATCATTTCAAGTGAGGATTTAAGTACCCAACATCGTTTATTAATTCTAGATTTTGAGATGAATAGTTGTAAACTAAAGAATACTATGACTTATCATCGTAGAATTAGATGGGAGAATCTAAAAGACAAATAAAATTATTTTTATGAGAAAAATTCAAGATTTCAGAATTGGGGTATTCATGAGAAGCAAATATTATGTGAGATAAAGTAACAAATACTATTAAACAAGTAGTAAAAAATGTACTATGATTATCAAAAAAAAAAAAATTATATAAATAAAAATAGTTGTTGGCGGAATAATAATCTGCACGAAAAGAAAAAAATATAAGAAATTATGTTATAAAAATTGGTTTAAATATAAAAGCTTAAAGAACTGGGAAAAATATCAAACGACCCGCACGAAATCGAAAAGAACAATCTGTGATGCTAAAAAATCTTCTTTTAATGATCTTTACAATAGATTAGATACGAAGAAGAGTGAAAAACATATGTTTAAACTAGCCAAATAAAGAGAAAAGAAAAATAAAAATTTAACTCAAGTAAAGTGTATTAAAGATGAAAATCAAAAAGTGATTTCTTAAAAAAAGATATTCAATATAGGTGGGTGAGTTATTTTGATAAACTTTTTAATGAAGTTTCTAAAAATACGATCGACCGTAGTGATCTTAATATCGTTAATAATAGTAAAACGTTTCATCTTTACCGTCGTATTAGTAAAAAAGAAGTTGAGGAGGCTTTAAAGAAAACCAAAGGTGAAAAGTTTGTAGGACCTGATGATATCCCAATTGAAGTGTGGAAATATTTACGAGATTTGGGAACTTGGATTACTAAACTCTTTAATATTATTTTAAAAACTAAAAAGATGCCTGAGGAGTGGAAGAAGAGTATTTTAGTCCTCATTTTTAAGAATAAATGGGATGCACAAGAGTGTCAATTATAGAGGAATTAAGTTGATGTGTCATACTTTAAAATTATGGGTGAGTGTAATTGAACATAGGTTAAGACGTATTACAAAGATTTATCATAATCAGTTTGGATTTATGTCGGGCAGGTCTACTATGGAAGCTACACATTTATTGAGAGGCATGATGGAGAAGTTCAAAAATAATAAGGATAATCTACATTTGATTTTTATTGATTTAGAAAAAACTTATGATAAGGTTTAAAGAGAAATCCTTTGGAGAGTTCTTGAGAAGAGAGGTGTTAATATGACTTATATTCAAGTTATTAAGGATATTTATACTAGAGTTGTTACTTGTGTTCAAACTAAAGGAGAATTCACCAAATATTTTCCTATTTCTGTTGGATTACATCAGGGATCAGCTTTAAGCCATCTCTTTTTGCTTTAGTTATGGATGGTCTGACTGGACATTTACAGGAGGATGTACCTTGGTGTATGCTTTTTGCTGATGATATTCTTATCGTGGATAAGAGGAAAGAAAAAACCCAGGAAAAACTTGAATTATGGAGGTCTACATTGGAGTCTAAAGGCCTTCATTTGAGTAGAACTAAAACTGCATACATGGAATGCAACTTTAGCAGTAATAGCTCTAGTGACAAAAGTGTAACTTTGGGTGATCAAATTATTAAAAGGTGTGAACGATTTATATATCTTGGGTCTGTTGTTCAAAGCGATGGTGATATAGACGGAGATGTTAATAGTAGAATTCAAGTTGGTCGGTTGAAATGGAGGAATGCTTCGACCATTTTGTGTGATAGAAAAGTACGGCTTAGACTGAAAGGAAAATTTTACAAGATGGTGGTCATACCCGCAATGCTCTATGGCACTGAATGTTGGCTTTTAAAAGAGAAGCATAATACTAAGTTAAGTGTTGTCGAGATGAGAATGATTAGGTGGATGAGTGGCTTTACACTTAGAGACAAAATGCAAACAGAATATATCCTTGATAGAGTTGGTGTCGCTCCTGTGTTAGACAAAATTAGAGAAAGTCGACTTAGATGGTTTGGTTACATTAAACGTCGACCATCTGATGATCCGATTAGGAGAGTAGACGTTTTAGGTAGACCTAGCAAGACTTGGGCTTTTTGTATAAAAAATAATCTTAATTTATTAGAACTAAATGAAAATATGACACTAAATACAATGCAATGGAGAAAAAGAATTCATGTAGCCGACCCCACATAGTGGGATTAAGGCTTTGTTGTTGCTGTGTTTTTAAAACATGCTTTCTATGAGATCTACCCATCCTTGACTGATGCCCCCAAGTTTTTGTTAACCTATATCAGCCCCATCCCCAATTTTCCCCAGCTTTATGCCCATCTCCCCCCTTTCGCTGTCACCCTTCAATATTCCATCTTCGGAGCCCAAATTAAAGGCTTGTTGGAGCGTTAGAGTTACAGATATTCTTCAATCTGGACTACTCTTGTACATCGTCAAACAATAGAGCCATAGATTGTGAGTAAGCTTCTTTCATCTCTATTCCTCGGTTTAATATATTACACAGTACATACAAAGTCATGGATAAAATTTTTATTTTCTTCGCTAATAGTAATGATTTTATTATCTTGTTTTAACATCTCTTAGGTCAAAACTGATGAAAATTAGATCATGTAAGCTCCTTGAATATAAATATGTTTAGAAAGTAGAAGCTATTCCATTAGCAATGCTATTTATTCAGAAGCAGTACAAGATTAGCAAAGGAAGCACTTAAATGGGTGATTGGTACAGCCACCCAATCTTTCCCCGTCTACCCGAAGAACAGCTTATTAGGCAAATCCTCACCTGGACACGAAATTTTTGAAAAATTTTAGGCAATTTTATATTACAAACATATCAAGTCATATGTAACGATTGACTAATTTATCTTCTCTCTGTTCTTTTTAATGAAAAATAGAAAGGGATGCTTACAGAGAAAGGCTTACAAAAAAAAAAAAAAAAACTAAAATTGCCTCCACTGCTTGCAAAATATTTTTTTATGATTTAGATGACTTATTGGTCTTAAATGCATCATTTTGAAATGCAATGAGCACACAGTTTTGTTTTTAGAGCAGTTAGATCCTTTAATTATCTTCGATTCCCATAATAAATTAATTTGGAGATATATATTTATTTTATTTAATTTAACAAATCAATATCTTCAAATATTTCATTGGCACCAATTGCATGGGATGTAAATATACATGCATACATACATACATTTATTAAGTTGGAGCTTTTTCTTGCTTTGATTATCAATTTTAGATTGGAATAATTTTTATCACCAATTGTGTTAGAGAATTTAAACATGGTAACCATGTATTTGGAAGTAAAAGATACAAGCATAATGCCATGTAAAATTCTTTTGGTACGAACAAATAGAAGTAAACATTAAGAGATTACAAATGAAAATTGGTAGATAAAGGTGGGGGTATGGATTGAAGTTATGTAAAAGACATGGAAAATATATGATGAATTCC
Organism: Phalaenopsis aphrodite; assembly: GCA_003013225.1. Taxonomy (NCBI): domain Eukaryota; kingdom Viridiplantae; phylum Streptophyta; class Magnoliopsida; order Asparagales; family Orchidaceae; genus Phalaenopsis; species Phalaenopsis aphrodite. The sequence continues at coordinate 461,194 of NEWO01000118.1, forward strand.
ATATAAGCACTTTGATATTTTGAACAGTCTATAACATAGAAAAATGTATATAGTGGAACTTCCCACGTTTTTCCTTATTTTTTTACACTTGAAATATCTCCATTGATATTAATTCTGTGAAATAACAACATATTAGTGGTTATGCATTCACCAAAATTTACTCCGCACTCTCCTTTATGAAAATCAAATAACTACGTACAGAATTTTATATTTTAGCATACCCCTTCATCATTCTAATGACACTATGTTTGAGTGCAATAGTGCTCATACATTTAGCTTGGATTTTTCTGAGATATATGTGTTCAAATTTTCTAAGCTTATCTAATTAACTGTTGATAGATTTTTCTTTTTTAACACACAAAACCAAAACACGCATACCAAATATGCGAGGCCATGAACCCATGTCTTTTTAGTTGAAAGACAAAACCACTAGATCAATGTGACTTGCATAACAATAGAAAGATTATGAATGGTATAATTTAAATTAGTGGATAACAATAAAAATGAATAAAATTGTATTCAACATATGAAAATTGAGGTCATTAATGAAACAGACAAAGTACTTCTTTCAGCTGAGCAGTATGATTATACATCATGCAAAGATTCGAAGCAGCAATTAAAAAAAAATCTTATATATATGTAAGTTCAGTATTCTTATAACTCATCAGTGAACTTCTCTACTTCATTGAAGGAGATTGTAACTGTTAATAATATTATCTCAGGATAAGTGATTGCATCTTAATATGATTAATTCAAGTTATAGAAGATAGTTATTTATTAATATATCTTAAATTTAAATTTTTTTAAAGTTATACATAGTAATAATACTTCCTTAATAATATTTAGGTCAACAAAAGCGCTAATACATTTTAATAAAAATTAGATGCCGAATGTATGAGCCACTAGATCAAATTTATGTTCACAATATTGCAACAGAGATTTCAACATCCATTTATCGAAGTCCCTTAAAAAACTAAAGAAGAGATCGTGAAAAGTGAAATGAACTCAACAGATGGATTTATAAATAAAAATTATGAGGATAATGCATTTAAGGAAAAGTACATTTAAAGTATGTTAAAAAAACAGATACTTAAGATATTATTACTAATACATTGCATGTATTTAGCGAAAGTTCTAAAATAAAAACTAAAATAATGAAAAATAAGAATGTAAATGTCATCTAGATATTCATCTGGACCGTTATTGATTGAATGCATGAATATTCCAAATTTAATTGACAATCTAGATGATGTGAGGTGCTCTACAGCTTCACAAAAGTTTCAACAAGATTCAATCTAAGTAAAAATATTTTATCAAATGCTCGAATATGGAAAAAAAGGCTGGTTGGATTATACTCTAAAATGATTGAATATGATGCATAAATCAACTAATTTTATTTATGGTTATCGTGACTTGATATTTTAGGATAGAAAATACATTGAATCTTCATGTTATCTCTTTCCTTATTTACTATTTCTTATAATACAATTTTTATTGTTGCACGAAAGCACTTTTTGTTTCATTTTGAAACTTTTTGCATCCAATAAACACGCATTGTCATGGAATCATGAAAAAGATCATTAAACCAAATAATGTAATAAATCAACCATAACTCAATATTGTGCTCGATTGCCATGTTGGTAGTTGCAAATATGCTGTCTGGTAGTGGAAATCTATTAAAAACTCCTAGATAGCAACTGATACACCGTCTCTCAAAATTGTTTTCAGTTTCGTCTATTTCTTTATGCTAGTAAGAGCATTATTTTTGGTACAAGTTGTAATGTATATTTCCAAATCTTAAAAATATTACTTCGTTGATGGTTAAAGGAGCGGGAGACCCTCTTCTATCAGCTAATACAGAGCGGGGCGGTTAGGGACTTTTTGACCATATACCGAGATACTCTCTGATAAGATCCTTATTGCTGGCAATGTGATTTTGTTGGGTTAGATTGAATCTTGAGGTAAAAGGGCAATGAAAGAGGGAGACAGGAGAAAGGAGATGTAGAGTAGGGGAATAGGGTGAGGGAGAAAGGTGAAGCAATATTTGCTAATGTTATAAGAAACATGATTAAATTTACTATTCTGGTTATAAGAAAAAAGCATGTTTCCATAGAGGATCACTAGCTATTATTATTGTGAAAAATATGGCTGCATTGTTTACCCTGTACACTTTTTCTCTAAACTAATATTCCAAGGCTATACCCTCAACGTGCTACTGTTTATTGGATATAATCTGAGTTTATTAGCATGGAATTAAGAAGCTTTCAATTTTCTTTTTAAAATTATGAAAAGTACATAATTATCTATTAATGTTACTACTAATAGCCATGTTTCCCCTTCTTTGACCCTTTTCTTATCTTCTCAATTTGAATGATTTGGAATCTCTGTTGTGAATTGGTTTAACATAAAAATTGATTCACAATTAAAGATTTAATAGTTTTTGGAAAGGCCAGCATCATTTCTCTTACTATAAAACCGTATGTATATTCTGCTTCATACTAATTGTGAGAGTGGCTTGCAGCAATTACAAATAGTACGAACTTATTTTATGTTGTTTGGAATGTTCGAGTAAGAGGTTTGAGAACTTGTGACATTTTAGCTGGAAGGAGATTAGCTTTCAATATATGCTTTCGCGACTATATAATCTGCATCAAGCTATATGCTTTGGTAAAGTTTCTATTTAATTTCAAAGCTGCAATCGCAAACTAATATGAGTGAATGATAGAAATTAGAAACTGGGCGTTGCTCCTATGGCTTAAATGAATCTGCAAGCGAGTATCATCAATGAATCTTTATATCTCTGCTTCAAATGAAGCTTTTTTAATGATGATTAAATGAATGTTCATGGAATGCTTCAAATTAGTTTAATATATCTGCTTTGTCTCATGGATGTCCCAAATTGTAAACTATGAAAATTTTTGTTAAGGACTCGTGACTTCTTTGTATTGTTTGCTGTTTTTGTTCTTTAAGGTTTTATCATGTAGTTCTTCATTCCTTTTTAGCAATGATCCTTATCTATAATTAATTTAAATTTATGATTTTATTTTATTGAATGTTAGTGTTCGAATAGATATTTTTGCTACTCACTTTAAGATTGTACAGGTGGCAAAATTGAGAATAAAGTTAGATTTTGAAAGTAATTAAGATGAGAAATTTCAACAAGCAATTGCTCTTATTTGTATTGATTATTATAACAATCATTATTTGACCAAAAAATCATTTAGAATTCCAAGTATTCAAGGTTATGAGTATTGAGTTAAAACATTTTGAGGCTATTCAACTTGATATTATGAAAATTATAAGATGGAATCTCATATATTTTTAGACTAACGTAATATTACTAGTAGTCCGTCGAAAGATCTAAAATGGATGGCACTTGAGAAGCAACTCATAATAATTATGTTAAATTTATTACAAGATGAATACTTAAGAATGGTAGTAGAATGATTTTAGCATTCATTGAAGACAATTAAAGACAAATTTTTATTTCTTCCATCATTAGATATTTTTTCTCCCTGAGAAAAAAAATAATTCTAGGTACTAAGTATTATCCCCTTTTAAGATATGCTGACATTTAAACTTTTTTTTATTGGAAGATTTACATACATAACACTCAATTCATATGTATATACATACACCTAAACTTTAATTTTTACATGCATGCCACCTTACCTTGCATGAAAAGGTGCATTTCAATTTTTAAAAGTTAAAATAGTGGTGTTTTTTATGTGATATGAAAATTTGGATGTCATTAATGTAAAAATCAAACTTTAGCTATTAGATATGCACATACATATGAATTGGGTGGTATGTATATAAACTTGTCTTTTTATTTTATTTACTTGCAAGATAGCTTATATAATCATAAATTATATGAATAGAATTATAATGGTGCAATTGTTTGAACTCATGTGATTGCTCATCTGTCTAAAGAGCAACTATTTTCACATTAAATAAAACATAAAATGCCTACTCAGAATATAATGTGCATAAGGATTTGATATGATGCTAATATGCATTAACTAAATGAAAAAACAACAAATTATGCTATAAGATATTTTTAGAATGTTTACTAAACTCTCAAGCTAAACTTTCTTACGCCACCACAACGTATGATAATTTTTATTTCCCATACTTTTAAAATTATAGAAATAATTTTTTTATTGTTAAGCAAGTAATATATTTACTTTTTGAAACAAGAATGAATTTTAAAATTTTTTTTCACTATATATATGATTAATATATCAATTGCATAATTATCAGAAGTGTGAAAATTGTTATTATCACCAATAACAATGACATTTGCGGCCTCTATTGCTATTATCACCAATAACTATATTTATTGTTAAAACTAAATGACTATTGTACATTTGTGATTACCAATATTACAATTCCATATCCTCTAATTCAAGAGAAGAGTTGTAATATGTACTTACGATGATATAGTGGATCATTTTGACTGGGCTGGAACCCATGATTTTTTCCTTTTCGAGAAATTTTTCACGTAAAAAATTTTGGTCTCCTCCTGCTACTTTTTTATTATTTGTGTGTTAGATCTTCGTGTAACGCTAAGACATTAAATTATTACCATACTGCTACGAATCTTCCAACAGGCAACAACACTATGAACACTCATAGTGTTGCTCAAGTAAACTTAATAGTAACCAGTTGCATGCCAAATCATAAAGCCATGATCTTCCCATTTTGAAGGGACCAAAACCTGCTGGTAAATGTCAGATGGAATGAAACTAACTCTGGAACATAAGAGAAAGAACAAGCATAAAAAGGATATCGCAGTACAAGTACATTTGAATTAATAGAGCATGGAAGAAAGGTGACATAAAATAATAAAACAGGTGAATTTATTTATTTTGTTTCATATCTTAATATGTATTTAAGGATGGGTTCCATGATAGAAATGAAAATGCAAAAATTCATGTCGTAGATAAGTTACACTCATAATTCTGGACAACAATTTTTAGTATCAAGCTCGAACTTCAGAAGAGCTTGAAGCTTTAAGGAACAAAACTGATAATAACTAAAATTGGATGATCAGAATTTTAAAGCAGAGTGGGATTGGCCATTAAGGATTATGCAGCAATTTGAAAAAGAAACACGGAATGAGTGGATGCAAGAGAAATTTCAGAAAAAATAAAAACAATTAAATTCTAATTTATTCCTTAAAGATTGTTACATAGAAATGGAACACTTTTTCCAAGCAATATGAGAGTTTACTAGGAAAAGTATATATTTAAGTCTATGTAGAAAGTTAGCAGAATACATGAAACAGTTTTTTTACACTTTGCGCATAACAAGATTATAAGGGTCTAATATTACAGTTTTCAAATACAAATAGATCTCCAAATGCAAGATAAAGAAGGAAAATACTCACTGTGAATGAAATCTACAGCCCGACATATATCTCCAAAAGAGGGGGCAAATAAGTAATCTCTAGTTGGTAATACTAAATGCTCAATCCCATAAGCCTGTGTTCAGGAAAAAAAAAAGGCAGTTGAACTACATCAATTGGTTCCACATAAATTGGAAAACAAAATCATAGGCTAATAAATATAATGCATTCGGCCTTAATAAAATAAAATGCTTGGCTTACTAATAATATTAGCATTAAAAGCGTGACAAACCCACTTCTAAAAATGCCTACAACAAACTTTATAATAACCAAAATCAAATAATTAGTAACCAAATTCTTATGAATCACCACATTTAAACACATCTACTTTAAGCGAATCAACCCACATAGTAACCATCTAATCGTACCCTCCTAGGTCATGCAATGTCGAAATAAACATATACATGCAGCTAGTAATCAAATTAAAAATATAAATAAGAAAATTCGCACACATCTACAAGAACAAGATCAACACAAAGAATAATCAAATTCAAATTTTGATTAATTAAATCCTCCCAGCAGTAATAATGGGTTTCCTCCATGCAACAACAACATTGAGAAACTCCACCTTCCATCAATGAACAAAATGGCATGTTTTTATCATTTGATGGAAATATCGACAAGAATAAAAAGCACTTCATACGAAGACGTGGCAAGAGAAACAATGGACTTACAATGACAATAGAGATACGGTTAATGGTTTTTCTCATTGACGTGGACGCTAAAACAACGCTCTGGAACGGGCGTTGAACACGCGGGGCCAGAAAACCCATGAGCCATCGTGTAAGCGGGCGAAGAAGCGAAGGTGTCGCGAAAGCGGGAGAAGAATCACGAAGCACGATCACAATCTAGTAGGACTGCCGCCCTTCCTTTGGTATTCTTTATATAGAAAATTTTAATGGCTACTTCTCTGGATTCTTGTTGTCTCCCCACCCCTTCTTTTTGTATGAGAGTTTACCTTTTTATTTTTTTTCCTATTTTTCTCTAATGAAAGTCTATAAATTGTTCTTTTATGTGTGTAAGAGAAAGTTTTGGTTGTGTTATACTTTAAATTTTTTTTCCTATTTCCTGTGTGGAGAGTTTTTCTTATTCTAGAGCTTTATCCGAGGAGGTGGTGGTGCTCCAGTTGTATCCTCCTTCAATGTGGCGTTGTATCCTTCGTGTTTATCATCCCTACTCCTTTCCCCCCCTCCAACGGTCGCTGGCCTCCCCATCCTTCATTCCCGCACCCAGTCACCCTTCCCCCAATGACTTACTCATGCCATTCAGCTCCTCAGATGTCACCCAGCCTTCAACCGCCCTGTCCCTACAGTTCAGCATTGTTGTCCCCCTTCTCAGCCTTCATCCCAGCCCTAGTCACCGTTGTTCTGCAAGAAAACATGCTGTCGAACACTCCATTGTTGTTCCTGTAGTTTTGCAAATTACCCTCCCTGCTACCAACATTCCTTCGTTGCCAGCACCCCTGCCAACCATCATGACCCACCTAGCCGACCTCCACCGCCTTTGGAATACACTTTAGATGTGTTTGCTTGTGTCATACATGTTCTGTGTTGTTATTTTCTATTGAGTAACAAGTATGTGAGGAGAACTCAATTCTGAGATAGAATCTGTGGCAGGTTGTGCCACTCTCACTAGTGACCATTTAGGAGAGACATTTACTTTAGTAATAGGAGTTGAATCCCATTGACCTAGATAGAATTTGACCTAACACTAATTAACCCTTTGCTGATTTTTGCTGATTTTGAAAATCAGCAACAACAAATTAAATTTTCTACACCGCTAAGGAGTCTCTTACACCATCTTTCACCTCCCAACCCTAAACCCTAGTCATTCCACTAGCAAGATACATGTCTGAGCCTTTCTGAGAGGAGATACGGCGAGAGATCCACCGACTTCATCAGTGGAGTACGGACATGGAAGATGAAATCCAATGGGAGGCTACCCGCAACCGTGGTCTGAAAGGTCGAAGGCGGGAACGAGAACATAAAATTGAGCGAGAAACACAACGTTAGTTCATACCAATTTACCACTATAAAAAGTTGCAGACTCTAACTTCTGAAGTAGAGAGACCGCGTCACTAAGTGACTCACCATTGATACTATCCAAAGAAACCAATCCGCAAGTCTGTCACAACCAGAAAATATTACAATTGCCATGGATTTGGACATGTTGAAGCAAAATGCATAATCAGAGTGATGAAATAAACGTACAAGGCACCATCAAAAACATTGGATAAAGACACCATAGGCACTGAAGATGGTGATGAAATAAACGAGGAAAACCTACTTCTAGTTGGGGAGGATACACTTAGTCCCAGCTAAGCTCGTTGAAGAGACTCCAACCAACTTCATTGTAAGTGGCCAATGTAGTTACGAGTAAGAGGAGTGGATATCAGACACAGGACCCCCACAGATAAGAGAAAGACAAATATTTCAAACCTATAGACCCCCATTTGAGTTGCCACTACAGAGAGAGGTACAATATGTCCAAAGAGGAGTCATTATGTGTTATGCCTAAACTATTACAATGAGTAGTTCAGATGTTAGTGTCGCTCAGTGGGGCACCCATCAACAGACTTCTAGAAGGGTGGGTTGAATCTCAACTTTGAAATGTGCCCTCGGAGACTAAGGGGGCTCAAAATTCTTCAATGGGATCCAGGTCCTGTTATTAACGTAGATGTCCCTCCTAAATGGCCGTTAGTGAGAGTGGCACAGCCTGCCACAGATTCCATCCCAGAATTGAGTTCTCCTCACATACTTGTTACTCAACCACTGTACGTTGGGCAAAAGAAGTTGAAGAAGTTTTCAAATGTAAGGGCTTGAGAGTTGCATTGCGATAACAAACTCTATATGCAGCTTTCGCTCAAAATGTGCCAACAAAGAATGTACCTATTCTGTCAGAATGTGTTGTGGAATGACAACAACGACTTGATCGACCTACCAAGGGACTTAACTTTGTATCATGAAGAGCCTAGGGTTTTGACAAATGAGGCCAAAGCTTCTCAGTCCCCGAGAGATTGATGCAAGCGCTAAAACAGCGCCCTAGCGTAGGCGCTAAAACAGAACACTGGCGTGGGCACTGAACGGGCGGGACCAAAAAACTTGTGAACCATCGAATAAGCGAGTGAAGAAGCGAAGGCGTTGCGAAAGTGAGAAAAGAATCACAAAGTAAGATCACGGTCTAGAAGGACTGCCGCCCTTCCATTGGTACACTTCTTCATATAGAAAGTTTTAACGGCAAATTCTCTGGATTCTTCTTGCCACCCCACCCCTTCCTTCTATGCGAGTGTTTTCATTTTTATTTATTTCCTATTTTGCTCTAGTGGAAGCATATAAATTGTTGTTTTCTCAGTGTAAGAGGGAGTTTTGGTTGTGTTCTACTTTCAAAATTCCAATATGGAGAGTTTTCCCTATTCTAGGGTTGTATCCGAGGAAGTGTTTGTACTTCGAATGTATCCTCCTCCAAGATGGTGTTGTATCCTTCCTTTTTACCATTCCTACTCCTTCTCCTCACCCCTTCAGCAGTCGCCAAGCTCCCCATCCTTCATTCCCTACACCCAGCTACCCTTCCCCAAATAGCTTACTCTTGTCTTCCATCTCACGGGACATCATCCCAGCCTTCAACCGCCATGCCCCTACAGTCTAGCAATATTGTCCCTATCCTCAGCCTTCATCCCAACCCCAGTCACCGTTGTTTTGCAGCAAAACCTGTTGCCCAACCCTCCATCATTGTTATCCCTGCAATTCTGCATTTTTCCCTCACTGCCACCAGCATTCCTTTGCTGCCAACACCCCTGCCAACCATCCCGACCTACTTAGCCGACCTCCACCACCCTTGGAGTACACCTCACATGTGTTTGCTTGTGTCGTTCATGTTTTGTGTAGTTCTTTTTTGTTGTTTTGTGTTGTAACCTTCTCTCTACATCAATAAAAGTTTGTTTTGCATTTTCTGTTGAATTTCCTACTAGTTTCGGTATCACTCATTCTATTGGGAAAGCTAACCAATTGTTGAGGTTAAATGGGAGAAATATATGTGAAACTTAGCACATAATGTTTGAATTATGCACAAACATACATAGATTTAAAATGTAAATTTCCTTTTAGTTCCCTCCCTTCTTAAAAAGTAAATGTCATTACTCAAGAAAATAAGGTGTAAGCTTTGGTCTATTCCCGCAAATTGGCTAGCAATGAAAGGACGATACACGAACTTTTGAAAATTCAGATTAGCATAGTTCAAGCACTTTCAAAAGAAAGAAGATGATGATACTTGTGCTGAAACAAGACAAATATTGGAAAACATAAATTCTGCAAAATATTTTAGGTTAGCTTTAAGCAAAATGTCTCAGATTTGGGGCATGACAGGACCAAATTTTATTTGATAGCCATCTTCAGGTCCTAAAACAATATTCTGAACCTTAAAATTATTATGTATCTCAAAATAAACATTTAGGAACTAAATGAAATTGTGGAAACAATGAAAGAAATCCCGAAGCTTATTAAAATTTTTGCCACTCTGAACAAGGCATTATTCGTTAAGGCATGTATGTAGTATGAAGCAAACTTATCCTTCACGCCGGAAGGAAGTACGGATGCATAAATTCCCTTCAAATTCAAAATAATTAAGAATTTGGAAAATTCCAAAGATTTTCAAGCACCATGAAGATAAGGTAGCTCCAACACTTTAGTTAGTTAAAAACAAACAAATTGAAGTTGTGATTTTTCAGGGAGTTGTTTACAATAGCTTCAAAATATTTAACTTAAATGAAAAGCCAGCTATGGTAAGAGAATGAACAAATAAATATTTTTTTTGCAGGGAAGGGGTTTTACATGCATAACACTTGAGACACATGTATTTACATATCTCACGCCAAAGGCTTTTAATTTACTAACATAACACCAAATTTTTTATTAAACAGATCCCTAATCGTTTTTGTCTGGGCTGCTATCCAGGTTTTGATTTTTTAGCTCCCCGTTGCTGGGAGTGAGTTCCCGGTGTATGACATGGTGCTCTTCTATGTCCTACAACTGACTGGAGTAGATGGTGTGGAGAGCACATTTCAGCTATATGATGATGCTGTGGATGGAAAGCAGGAGGGTGAGGAGCATGAGAGTACCAGCCAAAAGAAGAGGTGAGTTGGAGGTGTTGCAGTTGACCAGGTTGACGAAGAGAGACGTCGGTGATGAAGGCAATGGAATTGGGGAGGAAGAAGCTGCAAGTGTCATGCTAGCAACAGGAGGAGGCGGAGGATTGGAATGAGAGCGGCAAGGGAGGTGAGGGCAAAGTTGAGGAGTGGGTAGGAAGGAGAACTAATGATAGCTTTAGCAACAGCAGAGTAATGGTTACCGTTGACACTGTTGAAACCGACTGCGGGGAGAGTGAGAAAGCAGTTGGTGAAGTTTCAAATGCATGGAATAAAGCACACCATGTTGAACCAGCATATGTTCAACCCCGCCAAGAAGCACAACACAAATATCTGCTTAACTCCCATTTGGACTGGTGAATGGAGGCGTGAACAGAGTACTAATTTGGGCAATAATAAACATTTGGGTGATACACTAGTAAATTTAAAGCTTTTTTTGTGAGTGATATGTAAATACATAATTTTCAATGCTGTGTATGTAAATCCCTCATTTTTTATACGATTATGCTTGAGAATAGATATCTATTGAAGTAAAAAAGGGAAACATGATAGTTTGACTTCATTTAATCTAAAGTTAAAAAATTTAATAAATTTCCTCGAATGAAAGTGGTTTCAATTAATATCTTTGACCAACAGAGAAAAAAAAGTTGACAAGGACACCACAACTTGGTGAAGGTAATCAGAAAACAAATTTCTTACAGTTCCCAAAAAGAAACGGGTCAATATTCCACCTCCCATTATTGCCGGTGCTGAATTCGCCCCATGCCACTACAAACTTGAAGAATAATAGATCTTGTAATTAAAAAGAGAGAGGGAGAGAGAAAGAGAGAGAGAGAGAGAGAGAGAGAGAGAGAGAGAGATTAGGCGTGCGTACACATAAAGATTAACTGCAAAAGAAAATCTATCTGTGCTTCTCACTTTTATATATCTGGTTAAGAAATACAAATAAAAAATTTTCCTATATAGCTTCAAACTCTCACAAAAAGCTAATAAAAATGCATTACCATGTTTCTCATACTCGAATGGATTTTTGCTCCAGCCTTACCTACTGATATAATTTGATGCAGAAAACAACATAATTTTCCATAAAAACTTGAGCAAAGCAAATTTTCTTCTTTAATAATCGAAAACAACACGCATACAAAGACAGACACCTACAATTCGAGAGAAAGGCGATCTCTCCCAATTCCTATGATTTAAGAGGTAGGAAATCTCTCCCAAACTTCAAACCTAAAACTCAACAATCTCATGCCTCCTTAAAACCAAAACTTATAGAGTCTATTTATACTAAACAATAATAAATAATAAAAAATTAAATTTCCTTTTGGCACACAAAAGACAAAATTACCCTTAGGCAAGGCACGACATAACAATCCCCCCCCCCCCAAGTACACCTTGTCCTCAAGATGGGAAAGAGTGAGGGTGTTTCCTCTCCACCATCACAGTCCCTATTTCTTCATCCTCTGCCTCCTCATAATATCTATAATGTTTCATCCTTGCAACGATGTCTTGAGGTAAACTTCTCATCATTCACAAAACATAACTCTTCGGCATGCTTCTCCTTAACCTCTGTAGCTAAAAGACGTCTGAGCGTTGCTCCTCATTGTGGCTCATGATTCTTGTCCTATTAAGCCTCCCTCTGAACTTCAACTATTTGAGATTTTGATATTGTAGTGGTTGCAGTAGTTCTGCATGACGCTCCACATGTATTGTTGCTTATATTAGCCTATTCTATGGCATTATGCTCTTCAACCAACTGCACATTTCTCCCGAATCTTGCAGTCCAAGTGGCTGAAGTGTTGCATGTATGTCAGGCTTTAGAACCATCATGAAATTTCCCTCCAATACTGTTTCAGAAATTTCCCTCAGTTGTCCGATAAGAGCTCGAATCTCTCCCAATATCTTATGACAGTCCCTCATTAAGTCAATGCAAAAAATTGCTCGTATAGGTTTTCTTTTTGAATGACTCGAAAACATTCTAACAAGCAATCATTAAATTCTTCCCACTAGCGGATTAAGTATCTAGTCTCCCTCCACTAAAAGCATACTAGGATCTTCCACTCCAAATATGACCCTGCTGCCAAGAGCTTCTCCACCCCCCCCCCCCCTCCCCGCCCATTTAGCCCATTTACTTTCAAATATCTCTCAATCTGGTACACCCACCCATGTGTATATTCCCCATCAAAGTTAGACATCTTCAACTTCCTAACCATAGCTTCTCCACCTCAAAATCCTCTCTCTATTGTTGCCCCCATGTATCGAGGGAAAAAGTCCCTCCTTTGATCATAGTCATATCCCATCTTTGCTTCTCTCCTCAATTCTTTTGCTCCTCCATACCCTTGCATAGCCTCTTCTCCATATTTTTCCTCAAACGCCTCCATCGAAAATTTCTAATCCACCCCCGATCGGAGCCCTAGGAGAGGATTCTTAATGTGGGATGCTTTCCTTCTGGTGTTCTTCTTGTTTGATCTCATTCCCTTACAATTTAGCCAAGGTTTCTCCGATCACCCATTGGTTAGGGCTTGCAAATTGAATTGATGGTGGGACTTGAATTGCATCTCAATAAGCTTTCTCAACATCTCTTCCAAGCTCTCGAATTAGCCCTCAAATTATTTTTCCATGTAAGAAATCCTTCCGTGTAATGTGGCGAACATTTCCTCCATCCCAGAACTGATTTGATTCATCTTCTCCTCCAGCTTTTTCTCCAAATCCTCTACTTTCCTAGCTGTCATTACTCCAAAGAATATTTTTTATCACGAAGGCAAAACACTTCTAGGTTGTGATCCCATATTGGCTCCCTAGCTAGATTGAATCGCCACAGTTCGTCATTGGCTTTCCAAATAAGTGGAATCGCTACTAGATCGCAAGACTTCAACTAGCTACAATCACGGCTATAACGCTAGATTCGCCTCTTCCCAACAAGCATGGGATTGTCTCTGGACAATTGGCACACAACGATCCGATGATGCTTCCCTACAATCTCAATGTTGCTTGTCAAATAGCTGGATCACTGCATTGAGCTTATAGCATATGAGCGAGATTATGTATAACGCGATCGTTGGAGTTCTAATAGCGACTGTATTGCGTCCACGGAGCATGAGTAGGAAAAGATTTGCGTTCCAGGTATGCATATCTCGCAATCCCTTTGGTACAAGCAATCCTGTTGTCACTTGCCTGCTGGCGAGTCGTCGATTGTTTGCTTGCCCGATCGCTACTATAACACAACTTTTGCGTGATCAATCGAAGTTGTATGTACGCAACGATCCTTTTTATTTTTCCTATAAGAGTCGCGATCCGCTTGAGCTGATCACATTTTTTCTTCTCAGCTTCCCAAATAGATACTCTGATATCAATTTGATACGATTTGACGTAGAAATCGACAAATTTTTTCATAGAAATTAGGGCAAACCAAATTTTCTTCGTTAATGATCCCAAAAAAATACAAAGATAAACATCTACAATTCGAGAGGTAGGAAATCTCTCTCAGACTCTAAACCTATAACTTATAACAATCTCATGCCTAAACCCTAAACCCATTAGGGTCTATTTATAATAAAAAATAATAAATAATAGAAACTAAATTGGCCTTAGGCACAAAAAAGACAAAATTTCCCTTAGGTCAGACACCGATGTAACATCTAGTTCAATAAAATGGAAGAAACAATCTCATTTTCATAAAGAGTATAGTTTTTGAAATCCCAACTCATACATTAAATCTAATTGACCGGCGGGACTCATACAAAAAATACCTGCAGTAAAAACATTGTCACTTCTGTTTATTTGTGACATCCAATTCAAGTGCAAAACCGGTAGAAAATTTCAGAGGCATGTAGTTCTAAACTCAGCAACTCAATGGCATGGCCCTAAAATCAGTTAACCGATCACACACCAACATTTACGTTACAACATTTATCCGGCAGGTCACATAGTAATGAAAACGTCATGATTTCTTAATTATAATCAGAAACAGTAATCTGATCATAATACATGACAATGCCAATGAAACAGCTTTATCCTCAAAGGGCCAATAACGTAATCCCTCAAGGGGCTTTTAAATAACCGGTCATCTTAAAAAGGAGGCATAAAAACCTACTCACTATGCCTTAAAACACACTTTTAACACCCATTATCATTCTCAACACCGACAAAAAAAACCAATATATTTCTCAAATTAAATAATTGTGTTATAAACAAGCTAAGTACTTTCAGCTATAAAGCATAAAATGCAACCTGCAAATCACCCCCTCAGAAGGAAAATCAAAACACCGAGCAATACTCCTAATCATAATAAAAAAAAGGCTTTACAATTATTCATACATTTATACAATATTTTTAATAAATTTAGAATATAAGGTTCTTAAACTGAAGCAATTAAAAGATGCAAGAAAAAATAATATATTCATGCAAATATTTTAGTATCTAAAAACACGTTATAATGATTACTCACTTGGTAAAGGGATGTGGGCACCAATGTCTCATATGGTTCATTCAAAGTGACCACTCCGCCTACACCAAGCTGCTTTAGGTGAGGAATATCACCAGGGAAAGGAACAGCTCCTAACAGCAAAAACTGATTAAAAAAGGTGTTAGTATTGACTCTTATATGTCCTTGAGTACATGTAATCCACTCTATAGCACCGAGGATCTGTGAAAACACTAAATCACGGTGAAATTCATGAAAATAAATAAAATGGAATACTTGAAACAGAAACAAAACTATGATTCAAACAAATATGTATGAAGTGAAGTATCAAATCAATTGAACAGGTCAAAATACAACTCAGCACAAGTCGATGCAAAATAATTGAAACCTGAGCCATGTAGCTCGCATCATAATCAAGTATATGTACTATTAACCAATTCAGATGGTCTGGCAGTACCAATGTCTGTCTAAAAATGTGAGTTAACTAATGATTTTGTATTAGGGTTACAAACACAACAGTTCCACACAACTTTTAAAATAAACCCCCGAAGGTGGTGAACTGGAGACAATAGCAGATAGCTTCCAAGGCATCCAGTCTCCTTTATGGTGGTTAAATTCAAGCAACAATATATAGCCAATGTTGCACTTAAATAAGGAATTGTAAAGATGAAGAGATCAAACAACCAGCAAGCCCTTAGGAAACAATTACTTCAAAAAATCGAGTGCAAAATACAATGAAAAATGATTTATAAACGATGAAATAGACATAGAAGTGCAATGGAAATAATTACAAAATATCATAGTTGACTACAACAAAAAGCATTTACAGCATCAATATGTAATCAATCTCCAGAAACTTTCCGAATTTTTTTTTTTTCAAAAAAGGCACATTTTTACTCATCTTACTCAAAATCAATAAATTTTTTGCAAAGATTCCATTCAAAACTAACTCATATTGTTATTTGCACACAGAATGCTTTTAAGGTTACAATAAACACTTTTCAAAATTAAAGTCAACAATCTTTAGAACACAAATGAAAAGGCTGGCTCCTCCAACAAATGAAAGAATGTCAATAGCCTGTAGTAAACAAAGAAATAAGAACAGATCCCATTTTCCATAGCCAAAAAAAAAAAAAAAAAAGGAACACACATGCGGTTGTACAATGAATTCACCTGAGATGATGATAACATCAACAACGCCAATTGAAGCATCAAAACACAAACATGAATACTAGATGGTTTGTGCAATTTTTAGTGGCATAAAGAAAAGCATGTTAACACACCCAAATTAATTCATCATACTCTATGGATTTTACCCATAACAAAAACATTTAAACATATTTTACCATGCAAATAAGAAAATGACAACAGGAACACTACATAAAGCATATGCTCTCCTATTCAGGGATAGATCGCCATTTTGACCTCAAATAATAACAATAAGTGCATGCAATTTCCAATTATAATTCAGCTCTCGCCAAAAAAAAAAAAGCACTTGTATGTGAGTTCCCTCATAATTGATTAAGTATCAATTTCATGTGTCAGAGTACTTCAATCAAAAACCTTCCATAAACAGTAGCTCAGCTATCCCCTAATTTTTATTCGTTTTACTTTCCTCGACTAGGATCCGCCAATTAGCATGGGTTTCTAAATGCAACATTAAGTAAAAGTAAACTCAATTAAGCCACTTCTCAATCCAATTGCGGATTTATAGATTAGCAAGCCTCTCTCCCTCTCTCTCTCTCTCTTAAATTAAATCTAACACATCAGCAAGCCCTAATCCATAAATCAAATAAAAGCATCGATTGAAATGAACAAGTAAGGAATTTGAAAAAATTAACAACAAACCTGATCAACCTCGTCCCACCAGCGGAACTCCACCTGGATCTTATTCCGCAGAACGTTATAAAGAAGCGTGGGATAGAAAAGAAACCTCGCCCCAACTCCAACTATCGTCCTCTTCGGATTGAACGCCCCGATCCTGCCGTCATCTACCGACCCCGATACCGGCTCCTCTGCCTTGATTCCCTCTTCCAACTCCGAGATGCGCATGTCTCCAAAGCCAAAGTCCGATCAAATACAATTTCAGATCACCAAACCCCTAAGTTCGCTTCCCAGATGGAGAGCCCTGACCAGAGCTGGCTCCTCAAGATTCGATGGCCTGGATTCAGAGCAGCATATGGGAAAAGAGAAAATCATAGATTTCCTGGGAAAAAGGGATCGAATCGGAACCTGAGACCACAAGTTATTCGACTTCGATCCCCACTCATGTGAGTTTCCAGTTGAAGTTTCACGCTTCCCCTCCTTTACTTCTTCCTATCTCTTGGCAGAAAACCGACGAAAACGGGAAGAGTACAGGTCGCTTGCCCACCATCCGATTCCCACTATTGAAAAGTTAAACCATACTGAGCAAATAAGAGGAGTGGTCGGCTTTCAAGTCAAGATGAATTACGGATATGCCATTATGAATACGAGCCGTTGATTGCCAATTGATTTTCCGGTAGAGCAATCTTAGGAACCGTTCGATCATACTAGCTTTTTATCTTTCAACCATGTATGCACCCTCTTTGGGGATGTTCCATCTCTCGTCTCAGTAAGTTCGGACAATGGTCATGATTGGATCATCTGAAATTGACAATAATATGATTCACTAAACCAAATATATTTTTGGTCCTCCAACCATTCTCTGAATTTATTTTTTAACATTATATATTACAGATATATATTTATGATTTATTTTATTTAAAATAATGAGTAAAAGATTCAAATTATTTAACTCAGTTTTTAGATTTTTATTCATTATATTTTGAATTTTTTATACTATAAATTATCAATACATAATAAATCAATGATAGTGTAATTTCAAAATGTGAAAATTACAATATTGGAAAAATCCAAGATAATTAAGATGAGTAACAAATGGTAGAGTAGCTTTGTGAAGGTTGTAATGTATTCACAACTTTCTGGTACATATGGCAACAATTCTTTTTTTTTTTTGATTGAAGAGATCTCTCATACTCTTGGGATAATTGTAGGATTTTCCAAGCTATCTTTGGGTTTCGCTTGTGGGGGGGTGCATGCCATTTCTCTCTTTTCTCCACTATTATATTCCCTTGTCCTATTTGAGCTTCATAAAGCTCTTTTAGTCGATGAGATTTCCCAACCCAACATCTCCTCTCTTTTGGTTTTAGCTTCACAAACCTAAAAGCTTTTCATAGCTTTACTTCTTTTAATGATCATCTCTTCCTTCTTGAGGCAATGCCTCAAAATTTAGCCAAAAGTAAGTATTTATCAATCTAGAAAGTATCATCAATTAAAAAGTTCTTATTAACTTTCACAATACCAAAAGTAAGTATTTATCATTTTCATTTATTGTAGTGGATGTTATTGACTTGATTTTTTTTTTTATTGAAATCATTTGGTAGGACAGTTTTGGTAGAATTGACTCTTGTTGGACATATGGCCAGTAAGCATCTAATTTACATCTCCACTTTTTTTTCACTATTATTAAAGAAAAAAATAAAATCTTAAATTTTATTTTGAACCTTACATTTGTTGGTAGTATATATATATACTCAATTTGTCTTGTTGTGAGGGTTATGATATTATGCAGAACACATATTTCTACTTTCTAAATGGTAAAACTTTCTTGTTTAAGAAATGGATCATGAGAATTTAGACTATTAAAAAAGTGTTGATATTCCTCCATAACTTTTGATATGTTGTTGGAATAAAATTGGGATGTCAAAAGGGGAGTTAGCTTTGCATTCACATTGTAGTTGATAACATTACTATTAATAGTTCCAGTTTGACTTTGCAAAAGTATGTGTGAGAGTTTCACAACCATCTATTATTCCTATTTTTTTTCCCTTAATTATAATGTTAATAAATTTACTCATGAGTTCTTATATGATTTAAGATCAAAAGCTTATTGTAGGTGCATTCTTTTTTTTATGTTTATCTTTTCCATTTATTCATCCTCATAACCATTCACAATTCCATA
Source organism: Phalaenopsis aphrodite (assembly GCA_003013225.1). Classification (NCBI taxonomy): domain Eukaryota; kingdom Viridiplantae; phylum Streptophyta; class Magnoliopsida; order Asparagales; family Orchidaceae; genus Phalaenopsis; species Phalaenopsis aphrodite. The sequence goes on from NEWO01000118.1 coordinate 480,170, forward strand.
AAAATAAAAGTAAGAGTAGAGCCTCTTTTAGAAGAAGATCTAAAAGAAGTTCAACCACAAGATACGACAAAACAACATATTAATTAAGTAAAAAGTGTATAGATTAGGATAGAATTCAACAAAAGTAGTATTTATGAAAATACTGAGGTTCAAAATTGTATGAATAGATAAATGATAGATTTCATCAAAAGGGCATAGCTATTTTATTAAAGATGTAATTATAAAAGCATAATTAGATTATGATGAAAGTGTATTTATAAATGCATGACTACACTAAGAATAATCTTGACCAAAAGTGCATGGTGACAGCTCAAAAAGTTGTTGTGAAGCAAATCAGTCGTATCATGCAAGTATACATATTAAGTAATATTGTGGATTCAGAGTACCGTATATTGATCATGTGAGGAAAGAACTAAGAAATATTCCAACAAGTGAATTTCTAATTTACTAAAAATCTAAACTCGCTTTAGCATGATCACAACCAAAAGATTGAATTCCTACAATCCTAATTATAAACATAAATCAAAAGCACATGTTGGAAAACAAGAAAGAGAAAAAAATTTATGATTCTTCAAGAGAGATGAGGCTTGCGCTTATGTGATTTAGGTGTCATAGTGGTTTGTGATTTTTCAAGATGTTCCCCAACATGATAGTTGCCAACATGGATAAAATATTCTTCTTAAGCCTATACCTAGGTTAGATGAGAAATCAGAAAGCATAAAATTAAGTTTCGCTTAACCCCATGACATTTCCTAGGATTAATCCAATCTCATTTGTAGATTACAAATTCTTAATAGAATATGTCTATTCTTATCAGGGTTTTATGATTAACTCATTCGTTCCTCTATTTGGCGGGCGAAAAGTCGTAGATCATGAATACGTTAACATTCTAATTGGTCAAACTAGGAGTAAATAAAGTGCAAGGTTTAACACAATAAATTTGGCATGGGAGCTCAAAAAAAATTATTGGAAAAATAATCTGTGAAAATCACAAAACAATGGGTCTTAAATCACATGCGTCAAATTTACGTGATTTTATATGTTATTATTCTTGCATTTTACATATTAATTTTATTTATTTATCACAGATTTACACTTGAGAAATGTATTTTGTTCATGTTGTGTAGGATGTAGGAAATCGAATACGAACAAGTTGGAGCGAGAAAATCCAACAAAAAAGTGTCTCGAAGCGACGTGACCACTCTTAAAGGCGGCATGACCACACTACTTATTGAACATGACCAACATGACCACACCATATGACTTAGTAGGGCGACATGACCACACCACAATCGGGTGTGACCACGTCGACCTAGGTAGTTCAACGGCATGACCACGTCGGAAACGGGCATGACCACGTCAACGAGCGAGAAACACTTTAGAAAAAAAGTTGATGGCCCAAACTACAATTTTTTATATAAAATCAAATCTTAGGGCTTCTTGGAGAGAGTTCTGCATTAGAGAATGTTTAGAGGCTTAAAGAAGAGAGTTTGTAAGAGATTTTGAGGAATCTCTGTCTTCCACATTGGGTCAACCTTCAAGGGATAGTTTTTCTTTACTTTGTGAGTTGTGAAAGATTTTGTATGAGAGGGACATGTGCCTCCTTTTGGAGAGGAAACAAATTCTTGTAAGTTTTTCATATTTATGTTGCTTTCAATGAATTTTCATATAAGTGTTTTTCGCTAGTTTTCTCCGTAATGAGCAGCTAAGTTCTTTTCATGCCTCTGTAATGTAGGGAGTGGTGAATTTATTGTAGATTTTCCATAATGTTTTTCCATTGATCATTTTTTGTGCTTTCATGGCTTATGTTGTTGGTTAACCTCCAAACTTAATTTATTTCTAGTCTGGCCAACTATGATGTTAAAATATTTCGTGAAACTACAATCTTTAACCATTGCATAGTGAACACAAAGAGTTCATCACAGAATTCTGAGATGATAGACATATTTTAGTGGAATTTTACAATCATCCTAGGTGATCGAAAAAGTCATGCGAAATGTGATAGGGATTGAGAAAGCCTCAACTTCATGGATTCTAGACTTTTTTGATCTAGACATAAACATAAGGAGTATTATGTCTCCAATTTACAATAATCACGTAGGAAAAGCGATCGCTACGATTCTCGAATCACAAAGGCATGTGCCTCACGAACAATCCTACTATTTTTTGTTTTTTATTCAGTTACTAAGTATTATGCTTTCCTAGGAACTTAAGACTTAAAAAGCTCATTTTGAAAAATGCTAAGCTAAGTTAACTAAATTAGTAAACTAGAGATTTTTCTGTGTAAATAAATATTATACATTCCATGTGAGATCGATATGTGGTACTCTTGAACCGCATTACTACTTGACACGTGCACTTGTGTTGTACGGTCGACTTACTTTACAGTAAATTTTGGTGCTTCAACAAGCATAAACTGAAAAAAAAACACTTACAAAATAATTCTTCCTCTCCACCAAAGTAGAAGTTCTCCCTCTTATACAATATTCTATCTAAAACAACAAAAAAATAAAAGGTGGAGAAAGAAATACAACCCTTACGACCTCAACCTTAAGCAAGGAAGAAAGCCATAAGGTAGAAGCTCTCTCTCTCTCATAAAAGCTCTCAATATCTGCCTCCAACCGTCTCTAATGATCCATGCTTCCTCAAAGCTGCCCTAAAGTCCGTTTTTATAGCAATTGTCTCAAATTTAACAGAAAATTTCTTCTAAAAGCTGTTTCCCGCTTCTTCAGCATGGTCACGCTAACTTTATAGATTAGGCAGTGTGGTCACGCCCAATCTAGGCATGATCACGTCACCCTATTAATCGGGCGGCATGGTCATGTCCATCTGACCCTAGCGTGGTTACGCCCATATGGGGCGTGGTCAAGCCAGTTCTAACAGTCTCAACCTTAATCTCGAAAAGCGTACTTAATCTCTTTTAACTTGTACATTACTTACAAAAACCTTCTACAAGAGTAAATTCATAATAATTAAAGCAAAACAAGAAGTAAAAATTGAGTTAAATGCAGTAAGAATTGCATAAAATTTGAATCATGTCAAATAGCACAATCAAAAGTGCATAACTATATTAATAATAAATTAGCTCAAAAGTGAATAGTTTATTCAATAAAAATTCTGATTTAGGGGATAAAAGGTGCACTTGAATGACCATGGCTTCACGAAGGATTAGGTTAAAAATCACTAAATTAGTATAAAATGTAAAGGGATATTCGTGTTGATTTAACTATAAATCAAATTAAGTCCACTTTTAAGCTCAATGGGTCTCATGGTTAATTACATTGCATAAACAAGTTATTACATTAATATAAAAAAGATTAGATTTTTATTGCACCAATTGAATCCACCAGGACTGATTAGATTTAATAATAAAAAATAGTTTCTATCATAAGCCTAGAAAATGACAAATTGGTTTAAATGCAAATTGAATTTAAATTTAAGATTGATTTAAAATTTTATGATTAATAAGGGTTTGCTTTGGGCAACTGCTGTTGTTTGAAGAAGCAATGAAAAAGAAGTTGCTATCCAAAAAACTGTGACTGCTATTGTAATTTTTATTTTTGAAAAAGTCATGCTGCATCTTTCTAGCAACCTATGCAAATAGTTAAGTCTGGTGAGAAAATACAACTTTGAACTGCAACTTTTTTAGAACGCAGACAAAATATAATTTTGTCAAACCGGAAATAATGAGGTGCAGCACCGCACTATTACCGTACAGCTGCTCCAAACATACCCTAAGTATCATTATATGCTCTTTTCAAAATCCCGTGAGATCCTATAATCATTTTAAAGTCATCACTTAATCATTCTTGGTTGAAAACTGAAGTTTTGCTTCTAGCTAAACCAAGCTAAATGATGGTCGATGAATGCTCTAAGAAATATAAATTAAAATTGAATTGGAAAGAATAAGTACTTGAAATAACTCTATGAATGAGCTCAAGACCAAACAAAAGACATTAATTCCGTTCAAGATCAACTCTCAATCAACTGATTGAGAGGGAGGATGTCAAGCTCAATCTTTGTTTAAAGGATCTCTTTGATCCATCTGTCCTAAACATCAAAACATGTACAATACTAACATTTTTTTTTAATCGTAATAGTTCATTATTACAATGGTGCTAATCTAACAACCTTAACTTTAAAGCAAAAATAATATGTATTCTATGAACTCAGAGATGAAATAAATGCACTCTTACTTCCATCCATATGGGTTGCCCGCCTAAGGCGTGGTGCCATTCAAGGACCAAAATGAAATGATTAAAAACATATGAGTGCTTCATCTCTTCTTACATTACCTTATACTAACTTTTATAAATGTAAAGATTAGAGGTTGGATATGCAAATACATAGAGGAATTGGGTGGTATGTATGTAAATGCCCCTAAAATTTAATCAACCTAAATTTATAAGATTATGTGGCTTTAAATAAAATAAGGTGCTCAACGCATATGAGCAAGGATTTAGGGTCTGTTTGGGGAAGCTGAAGCCTATTAAACAATCGGCTAATAAGCTGATTAAAAATAATCTACTGATAAGCTAGTTGTGGTGGCTATTACAAATTTTTATTTTTTTTGAAAAAGCCAAACCGCAGCCAGAAAGCTGTCACCGCATCAAATAAGCTGCCCCATGTTAAACAATCTGCTGATAGGTGCGGTGTGAAAACTTTATTTTCAGCGTTTTGAAAACGCATAAGCTGCCAAAATGCAGGTCAGGTGCGTTTTCAAAACGCCACCGCACCAAATAAACTGCCTCAAAAGACCCTTAATGTCGAAATTTTCATGAACTAATGCCATTCCTTCTAAAAATGTATAATGGTATGTAGACTAACGTAAAGACTCCAAAAATTATAACCTTTATAAAACATGTTTGAAGTTCAGATGCAAGCACTCTTTCTAGTGAAAATAAATAAAACGAATGAGCTGAAAATTTTATAATTATATAATTATAGATTCATAATTAACCCATAAATTAGTGAAATTTTATTTTAACTTTTTTTCACTTTCTTTGAGTCTAAGCAAAGCTCAAGCATAAAATGAACATCGGCAGCACTTATTGTCCTATGTAAACCACCTTGTTTTAATAGCCAATTTCGCAAGCAACAAGAAGGAATCCGAGATGAGTTCTGACCAAATATAAATTAATAATAATAAAATGATGATACATATAATTGAGGTGAAATTAAGTTTCCCTAAATTGGGCACCGTGCTGCAATTTTGTATGTTGGGTAAACTGTGTTTTGACAATTATTTTAAAAAGTTATCGCTAAATCTACATTTTTCCACTGGTCCTGACTAGGTGCGATGACAGCTTTCTAGCTGCAGCTTAACTTTTATTTTAAAAAAAAATTGTAATTGTCATTGGAGCTTTTTGAATAGCAGATCATTTTTCATGAGTTTCCCAACTATGTTCAAGTAAACTGCAGCTGCCCCAAGCAGACCCTAAGTCAATCTATATATAATCAAATAAATCTTCATTAAGTGTTTAAATTGGTGATACACTTTCTTATGAGTGTTAACTGCTAGACGTACGAAGGGGGGATGTCCTTAATGAGGACGATGGTAAGGATGAGCGTTTGATTGTGATAAAATTGAATATTGAACGGCCCCAAAGTGCTTTATGAACTAAAGATCGGGTTCAATGTAGTAATTAGATTGGCTAAATTATAGGATCAATATATTTGTGGTTAGATATCCTGTAAAGCTATGCAGCAGGAAGAAGAAGATGGCATTGCATCCCGCAAATCCAATGTGGAAGATGAATAGTATACACTTTATTATGGATTATCAATAAGGTCCTAACAATCATTATTAGTAAGAGAGAGACCCCTAAATGTTCTAAGACGATACGTTACATGATTTCAAACTATTTTTTACGGTTAAAATTAATTGAAAATGACTAAAATGCCATCGGTTCTAAAAAATAATATGGTTTTTCGACAGGCAAATGACCATTGCTTTTCGTTGTTTGTCGGAAAGCCTAGTTTTGACGGAATTTCCTATGAAATAATTAATTGGTGACATTCCGAAAGGTAATATTCTCGTTTGATATAATTTCAGACACTTATTACTAATCGGTTCATGCCAGTGAAGAACCGATGGTTTGTCACCCATATGTTGAAGGTTTTATAACTGACAGAAATTACCCATAAATTTATAATATGTTTTTCTCCTTCAGTTAACAGTCGAAAAATTGCACATGAAAAAGAGATAAAGAACCTTCTTTATTTCATTAGGATTTTCACTATTCAATTGCATCATAGAAACATATGAAATATAATTTTCACAATCAAATTTACCTATCCACACATGCATTAAACTAGAACTATATTAATATAATCACATATTAAAAATAAAAGCAAGTGAAATGTATCAAACAACAAAAAATGAAATAATTTGTACATAACCTAAAAAATATATGTAAATGTTTCATAATAATAATAATAATAATAATAATATCCTAGTCCTCATCTGTCTCCTCATCATCATCCTTGTTTTCCAATTTCCTCTTCTACAGGCTGCCTCCCTCCCCAATGTGTCTCGGGTCTCATTTCCTCCAATTTAATCTTTATTAACGCCGCTATCTGTGCCAGCTGAGCGACAAATTGTTTCTCTATATATGTAGTGAATGTGGCAACCTGTCCTCAGACTTCATTGCCTTGGGTCAAGGCAAGACGTTGAGCTCTACCCAACAAATAAGTGATGTGCATTATAAATATGTGCCTATGACCCCAAGCTATAAATTCTACATTTCTTCTTTCCCCCCAACAACTTCTCTCCAAAGCTCCCGGTCCAACTAATTAGTGCCAAGAATATAAAATCTTTCAATGCGCTGAATCAGAGCCTCATTGCTTTGCTCATATTCCTCCAAAAAATTACTAACATTCTGAGAGCTGCAGTCAACTCAGAATATGATGCAATCTTCCCACATTGGAATTTGTGCCATATGAATTAATTCATAAAACATCTGAGCTTTTTTGTTTGGTGACTCTTTATTCATTTGACTTATATAATGATGTTTTATTCCATAAAAAAACTATTTATATAAATCTACTTGAGTCAAATTTAGATGGATGATCATTGTTCGCTGAAAGAGCGGAACTAATTGATGGAGTAACTTTAGTGCAACAATCAAGTTCAACCACGCAATGTGAAGTCTAAAATCGGTTGAAATCCTCTATGGTTTATACTTGATTTTGTTAGGCGTTAAGCGCGATTAAGGGTCCGTTTGGGGCAGCTTAGAAGTGCGGGCGGCGTTTTCAAAATTGAAAACGCCGTCGTACCGTTTGGTTCGCGCGTTTCGCCAGTTTATCTGAAACTGCGTTTGAGTTTTTACACTAAACGCAGGCCGCGGGTCGACCCCTACGGCCTGCCCGCGGGCCGCGTTTCAGGATAATCAGCTTATCCTAAAACGCACAAGCTGCCCCAAACGGACTCTAATTCCTTTATTTTGAGCATGGCATCAAAACTTACCCTCAAATAAGTAAGTCAAAAGTTAAGATACTGCTTGCACGAAGGGCTCAACACTGTTCAAGAACTCCTTAGTCAGCAATTTTCTATCCAAATATAGTATATTGTGTATCCATGACCTTTTAGTGTTAATATCCATACGTAACTTGTATATTTGAAAAAAGTATTTATTAAGAGCAGTTAATATCATATGCAATCAACGACCCAAAATACTAAATTGAGTCGTATATTATTTGAAAATGAAACACCAAATTCCATATAGATACAATATTGCAGATATATTGAACACCAAAAATTGATCGGTATTTATCATGTACGAAAGAGCATTAGCTGTTATAGCACTGAATTCATATAAATTTTTATATGAAACAAATAAACTCAACTTGCTTATTACCATATAAATCTAATAGCTTAGTGATTTACATACCACACAATTCACATTTATTTACATATCTAATCGTAATTTGCATGTCTAAACCTAAATAAGGCTATAAATGATCAAATTTCAATTCGTATTTGGGTTGGCTTGAAGTCTGTCAGCTAGAACGGAAACAAACCCTCTCAATTGAGCAATTTAAATCTGTTCCAGCTCAAAAATTATTATGACATGATAACTAATAATGACTTACATACATATAATAAAATTCATACTTATTTATATATCTATCCACAACTTACATATTTAAACCTAAATAGGGTTATAAATGATGAAATTTCAA
>NEWO01000118.1:490821-508365 GCA_003013225.1 Phalaenopsis aphrodite
TAGTAGAAATCTAGTATACTTTTAATTTGAGTGTAGAAATGCGAAAAATAATAATTTTGGATGAAAATAGAAATGAGGGTTTTGGTCGACTCTGAAAAACTTGGGCGTGAGGGAAAAATGAAGATGAGATTTTTACACCGCCAATCCGATAATGACCAACGGGCTTACCTGTCTACCTTAATTTTCAATAGGTAACATCAATGTGTTTTGCTCACCAGTCTTTAACATTTTAGAAATCGAAGGTAAGTACCGTCAGAAAAACAACACTTTGACTATCTGTCGGGTTTCATCGAAAAATACCATAAAAAATTGTTTGTTAATTGACAGTTAACTTTCCCTCCATTATTCATGTAGTGATAATGAGATGCCTTTTGGATAACTTAGGGTCTGTTTGGTGTAGCGACAACTGTGTGGTATGACACCGCACCCTAATTTTGCACATTTGGATAAACTGTGTTTTGATAGTTTTTTCAAAAAGTTGACGCTGAAATTAGCATTTTCCCACCGTTCATGATTAGTTGTGGTGACAGCTTTCTGGAGGTGGTCAGATTTAAAAAAATAAAAAAAATAATAGCCGTCACAGTTTTTTTGCATAATCAGATTATTCTTCTGCTGCTTCACGGTTGCCCCAAATAGGACTGTCAAAATAACTCGTTGTTGGCTAACAGCTCGTGTTCGACTCGTTAAGAAGCTCGTGTTCGACTCATTCGCTAAGTTAATGAGCCGAACACAAACAAAGATTTGCTCGTTTTTGTTCGGCTCGTTTTGGCTCGAAGAACTATTCATCAATTATATATATATATATATATATATTGGTGGGTGGTATTTTTTTTAAAATTAATTTACTACATGGCTACAAAGATTTATAATCAATTAAAAGTATTAATTAAGAAAATATAATAAAAATAATTAAATTATATTCAAATGATGTTTTAATATAAACAATAATTTTTAAATCTTGCACTAACCCTTAAATTCTTATAATTATGTGATTAGGATTGTCAAAATGACTCTTTGTTCGTGAACATCTCGTGTTCGACTTGCTAAACAAACGAGCCGAACACGAACAAACTTTTGAGCTCGAAATAAAAACAAGTGGAACACGAGCTGAGTCTGGGTTGCTCGTGTTCAGCTCATTTACACCGCTAGCCTCAAAAAGACCCTTAATGGACTAATACAAAGTGATAATACCATAGCATGAGAAATTTTTCTTTATAAGTTAAAAATCACACACAAAGGCTCTCCTATGCACCGTCAACACATAATAACTCTTGCAACCGCAGTCATAACTTCACAACAGGCTCCAAAATCGCTTTAAAACTAAAGGTCTGTTTGGGGCTGCTGCAGCTTATCCTGATAAGTTGTTTATCGTGATAATCTGGTAATAAGCAGCTGATCCAGATAAGTTGTCTGTCTGTTTGGTTTGTGTGTTTAGAGAACATCTGATTCTTGAAAAATGACAAATCTGCCATTGTTCTGGATAAGCTGCAAAGAAAAAAGGAAGAAATTTTTAGCCTAAATTTTTTTTTCTTAGAATTGTTCAAGATAAGCTTTACATTCATCAGATTGATTTTGCTTCAAAATATAAGCATATATTAATTAATTTTGCTTCGAAGTCGTCTATGTAGAATTTCTAAGCTCTTGGAATTTCTAAGAAGACATTCATCCATCAAGGGTAATTCATTTCTGTCTACCTTTCATCACAGTGAGCGAGGCAAATGGAAGCAGAATTAAGCTTATAGGCTTCTAAATCAGCAATAATTGAATTACTAAAAAGTGTAAAAACACGCCGAGATGAAAAAAAATCAATCAAAAGCAAAGTAACAAACAGAGCCCTCCGCATATCTTCCAATTCAAAGCCAAAATTTTTCACCAATTTTCTCAATTCAAAATCAACAAACCCACTTATCAAATGAGGAACACTTATTGACGCCTTCGAGAGTGACGACAGCGGTGAGGATGAAGACGAAGGGCAAAAGAAAAGCAAGGACATAGTGAAGTAACGTCCTAGGATGCCGAACACGGAATCAGCTAAAGCATTAGTAGCAAATACGACATAGAATGCCGAACAGTGAATCAGGTGGGATCAATGAGGCGGGAATCGGCTAATGGCGACCCGAAGAAGAACCGAGGAGACGAGAGGGAGAGGAGCGATGGAGAAGCAGCTAGGGCAACATGATCTCACGGGGGAGAAGAAGGGCATAAGAGAGATTTTTACTAAACGAACTTCATCGAAGCGGGACGCGGGGTCGATCCCGCATCCCGCTTCTATTCAGAAATTAAGACCGGCGTTTTCAGCCCGCCCCCCAATCGCACCAACCAAACGCTTATCATGCGTTTTCAAAACGCCAGACACCACAATAAGCTGTGCCAAACGCACAAATTAATTACATAGGTTGTCACACCATTACACTAAGCTTCAATGCCGAAATGCCGAGCTCTTTTATCTTTTGGCTAATTTTAACACCTTCTGGCAACTAGACGCTCCAAAATCTGGTGCTAGGGCATCATGCTATCTATTTTGAATGTCCTTTCCTTCAATTAATTGATGTTGCGACGCTAACTTCCAAAGCTTTGATGCTAAGCTCCCACATTCCTAAATAACTTCTTCAAGTCCCAAGTAAGGTGGGTCTTCATACACATGCCTCTTTTTTTTATGTACTTGGATATAGTGCCTAGATGCCATATTGAGTTTTTGATTTTTTTTTTCTTAATTTATGTTCATGTGAGAAATTACTATATATACAAATACTAAAAATAGTGATATTAAATCNCAAAAAGACCCTTAATGGACTAGTACAAAGTGATAATGCCATAGACATGAGAAATTTTTCTTTATAAGTTAAAAATCACACACAAAGGCTCTCCTATGCACCGTCAACACATAATAACTCTTGCAACCGCAGTCATAACTTCACAACAGGCTCCAAAATCGCTTTAAAACTAAAGGTCTGTTTGGGGCTGCTGCAGCTTATCCTGATAAGTTGTTTATCGTGATAATCTGGTAATAAGCAGCTGATCCAGATAAGTTGTCTGTCTGTTTGGTTTGTGTGTTTAGAGAACATCTGATTCTTGAAAAATGACAAATCTGCCATTGTTCTGGATAAGCTGCAAAGAAAAAAGGAAGAAATTTTTAGCCTAAATTTTTTTTTCTTAGAATTGTTCAAGATAAGCTTTACATTCATCAGATTGATTTTGCTTCAAAATATAAGCATATATTAATTAATTTTGCTTCGAAGTCGTCTATGTAGAATTTCTAAGCTCTTGGAATTTCTAAGAAGACATTCATCCATCAAGGGTAATTCATTTCTGTCTACCTTTCATCACAGTGAGCGAGGCAAATGGAAGCAGAATTAAGCTTATAGGCTTCTAAATCAGCAATAATTGAATTACTAAAAAGTGTAAAAACACGCCGAGATGAAAAAAAATCAATCAAAAGCAAAGTAACAAACAGAGCCCTCCGCATATCTTCCAATTCAAAGCCAAAATTTTTCACCAATTTTCTCAATTCAAAATCAACAAACCCACTTATCAAATGAGGAACACTTATTGACGCCTTCGAGAGTGACGACAGCGGTGAGGATGAAGACGAAGGGCAAAAGAAAAGCAAGGACATAGTGAAGTAACGTCCTAGGATGCCGAACACGGAATCAGCTAAAGCATTAGTAGCAAATACGACATAGGATACCGAACAGTGAATCGGGTGGGATCAATGAGGCGGGAATCGGCTAATGGCGACGCGAAAAAGAACCGAGGAGACGAGAGGGAGAGGAGCGATGGAGAAGCAGCTAGGGCAACGTGATCTCACGGGGGAGAAGAAGGGCACAAGAGGGATTTTTACTAAACGAACTTCATCGAAGCGGGACGCGGGGTCGATCCCGCATCCCGCTTCTATTCAGAAATTAAGACCGGCGTTTTCAGCCCGCCCCCCAATCGCACCAACCAAACGCTTATCCTGCGTTTTCAAAACGCCAGACACCACAATAAGCTGCACCAAACGCACAAATTAATTACATAGGTTGTCACACCATTACACTAAGCTTCTATGCCGAAATGCCGAGCTCTTTTATCTTTTGGCTAATTTTAACACCTTCTGGCAACTAGACGCTCCAAAATCTGGTGCTAGGGCATCATGCTATCTATTTTGAATGTCCTTTCCTTCAATTAATTGATGTTGCGACGCTAACTTCCAAAGCTTTGATGCTAAGCTCCCACATTCCTAAATAACTTCTTCAAGTCCCAAGTAAGGTGGGTCTTCAGACACATACCTCTTTTTTTTATGTACTTGGATATAGTGCCTAGATGCCATATTGACTTTATGATTTTTTTTTTCTTAATTTATGTTCATGTGAGAAATTACTATATATACAAATACTAAAAATAGTGATATTAAATCATAAATTAAAAGTATTTTCATTTAAAATATATATTTATTTGTTAATTATTTGAATTACTCAACTCATTGAACATGAAATTATATCTAAACGAGCCTAGCGTTGACTCAATTTAATTTTACTTAATTTGATAAATCATTATTTAGTTTGTGCGCTTTAACGAAAGTTTTTGCTTGTATTAAATTTGTTTTACATGTATTAAAGATTTTATCGAGTGACATTAATAAAAAGGTATAAATGAGTGTGATAATAACTAATGTGAGTGATCAAATTTGTTCATTCATAAATTTATACCTTAATGATTTGACATTCTATAATGAGGATATTCAATAATGACCATCAAGATAGCAAATGAATCAATCTGCTAAAAAAATTATCTGTGTCTCAACTCGATCGTAGCTTCATAATTGCTTGATTAGCTGATCAAATAAGCTTAAGTACTTTTATAAATATTTCGTTAATAAATGAACTAACATGCACACTTGGTGCCCGATTTATTCATTGATATAAATGATAGTATTTTAAACTTGTGAACAAACTCAATAAAAAAGTGATAATATGACCGTTTAAGATATGATAATATGCTTATTTAAGACCCAATTACACATTTTTTAATATCTAATCACGTAAGTTCATTGTTCTTCTTTTTCTGTTAGGCTGTGTTTGTGAACACATTCTACCTATTTTTATTCACTAGAATGATTGTTTATTTAAGTAGCTTGTTAATTAAAATTATGTTTTAAAGGTACATAGGTTACTCATCAATGTGTTTATATGTAGTAATTTTCATGCTTTACTATAAGAAATCAAATTATGTGGTGCTTCTCTTCATAACCATGCCCCCAAACTATGAGTTGTTTTGCCCTTAGGTCTCCTTTTTCAGCAATTTAGTTCAGATAAAGTAATATATATATATATATATATATATATATATATTCTCTATTACTTACACTCGGTCCCAATAAAAAATAGGTAACCAACTCTCTGCGCATCTAAAAGAATAGAGAATCCGAAGATGGTTGGAGAGAGACATTTTATCAGGGAAGCTTCCTTGTGGCTAAAATTCCGAAATATCCTTACCTTCCCCAAACAAATCCGAGCTGATCCCGCTCACTTGGCCCCACATTATCTTAAAACTTTGCATGAAAGTTTACTCCTAAGTTAAAAAAAAAAAGTAATTTACATTTAAAGAGATTTATTGAAAATAATCATGTTTTTAATATTTATATAATGACAAATTATATATAATTAGCATAGGAAATGAAGTAGTTATGGAGCTATGACATAAAACGAAAAGCAAAATAATATTAATATCTGTATAATCTACTGAGAAAATTGATACACCATCGACAAATTTCTATTATCCGACACGAATTTTGAGACAATTTTTTAACATTCAAATTTTAATTAAAAATTATTCATAACTCTGATTTTAGCATAATTACAATCAAACTAATTGTTTTGATGAGACAGATACAATGATACCAAATTTGGTCCAATCCAGAACAAATCAAGCCTAAATCGAGCTGTTAAATAACTTTTGGAAGCTTTCCGTGCTTAATTGGAATGTCAAATGAATTATAAATCTATTTTTTAGCCAAATCGAGTGTCCCGACAAGATGAATTCAATGAGTCGAAAATCACTCAATTCTGACGTTTAGGGCATTCAAAGGTCTTTCAAATGTCATTCAATCAATGAAAACTCTTTGGGCCGTCTGATAGGGTGGTATGAATTCCTTATTTGTAGAAGGGTTTTTCCCATACTCTATAAACAGATCCCTATACTAGCCTTCAGAGGGGACTGAGACCTTAAGTAAAAAGGAGACTAAAGTTTAGAGGAGGAGCTAAAGTCCAACATCTCTTTTGCACTGCAGATCAAAAGAACGCATCTCGCTCCTACAACCACCGCCTGTTGTCCACCATCAACCACAGTCGACCACTCTCTACTCATTACAATGAAGCTCTAAGTGGAGTCAAGACCTACATTGCATACCGAAAAAAGCACCGTGAAAAGCAACAAATGATATCGCAGAGTCGCGAAGCATCCTATAAAGTAGTGCATCATCTCGAACCTCATGCTAACCTCGAAGATGATGTATGAACACAACAACCACTCCTAGTTGTGATTGTCGATATCGTAGAGTCACGAAGCATCATACAGAGTAGTGCATCATCTCGAACCTCATGCCAACCTCAAAGATGATGTGTCAAAGAAACAACCACTCCTTGCTGTGATTGCCCCATATAATGGGATGAGTTCTTGCATGCACGACCGTTGTAACTCGAGAAACTGCACAATCATTTCACTCATGTAGGACATGGGCATGTATGTGTAATCATCAACTCAAAGTGGTTCATTTCAACTATGTTAGATCCTATAGATTTTTTTTCCTTTTCAAGCTCTTCACATAAAACAAATACTAGTTATTTTCTTTTATGTGAATGTGTGATGGATTCTTGTATAAAACTAAGACAATATAGTTCACTAACTATTGTTGTGAATCTTTTAGCAAGCATAAAAAATAGAGAATAAAAAATAACATAATCAATTTGATAAAAAAAATTGTTAAAAACTCAAATATATTTATATATATAGTAATTTAGTGCACACTTAATTATATAAAACTAACATATATACGCCCATCACATTGCCTAAATTTATAAAATAACAAACTATATACAAAATTGTTATAAGAATTGAAACTACTATACATAATAATGGAGCACAATAGTCATGACATATATGATAGTAAGTTAATCAGAGGCCATGGACCTATTGATTAAAAAAAAGATAATTAGGATAATCTTTTTTATCTATATTATTAATGTTGAATAATAGATTTTTTCGATGAAGAAGGAATTAATTCATCAAAGGATGATGTTATTAATAATATGATGTTAGGCATGTTTCCTTTTTTATGCAATATATTATAACTATTATTATTCTCTTATGTTTTAATAAAATTTTAATATCATTTGCATGAGATTTGCTCTCTTTAAAAATATTTTGATTAAAATATGAATTCTATTGTGGATTGAAAAAGAGGTGTCTTTGCTGAGAAAATTTTGGCAACTAATCACAAGACAGAGGGATCTCTCCATAGGTAACTTAATTCTATGCAGTGATTGCGAAATTCCTTAAGTGGAATGGAACTAAACTCTTAAATTTTGATGTATCTTTTTATATAATGGTTGAAATTTAATATGAAACTTTGAAGTTAGGTGTGCATGGGAGCACTCCTGGGATGGGGTGAGCACCTGTGAAGTTAGACTAGTGGGACAAACATGGGCATTTGACTAAAGTGGAAAATATCTTGACAGGTTAAAGTTTAGGCTATCGTAAAAAGTATCATAGCAGTACACCAGTCTGAAGAGTCAACTATATTTTATACTAAATAAAATATTAAGCAATGTGAGTCATCTTTTGAACCCTAGGTATGACAAAGTTTTATGTGATGGGATCTACCACTTGAGTGTGTAAACGTCACCTCTAGATGCATATCTACGTAGTGAATGATTTTGGGTTAAGAATGCTAATGAAAATGTAAGTTATTTAAGTGGAAGAGATTATAAAATCTCCTAACAAGAATGAAGTTGCACTTGTAAACATTGAGGTGGCTTCTGATGGAACGATTACAATTTTCATCTGAAATTTCAATGATAAGTTTGTTTGCATGGGACCATTCTCAGGATGGGTCTTGCAAATATGTATACTTCATAATGAGAATATTAATTATTTATATTTCTATGAATATTATGAGTATTCATTTTTTATAGCATGAGTGTATGTGCCACAAAGACAAGAACCTAGAGCTTTATAAAAAAGACCATGATTATCAAGTTGATCATTTCAAAAACAAAATTTTATATTACGACATGAGGTAATAGAAACAATGAAGAAAGAGATGATTTATGAATTAGGATCATAGTACGTAGCTTATAATGCCATTTTTTTTTTGAAGAAGATGAGTTGTAAACAATGAGACACCTTATTGATGCAATGATTACGAATTTACAATCACACATGATTGTTAAATTATAATGTATTAATCCGAAAAACAAATAAAAATCAATCAAATAGAGCAACAATAGATGAGTTTGCAATACTAAATAATAAAAAAATATATGACAAAGAAGAGAGCAAAGGAAATGTGAAAAATGAGGATGAAAGACAATGCAACAAAGAGGAGATGAAGTGAATTAAAATGTATGTTGAAAAACAAGGATAAGAGAAATGGGACAAATTATGTGATATGTGGGAGGATGGTCAACATCATAGAAATGTTACTTTATATATTTTAATAAAAAAATTGACATTTTGATGATGGCGAGCTAAAAATATTTTGGCAGATTTTTCAATAAAAATTTTGAAAAGTCTAACTTTTTTTTTAAAATGATACACTTACGAGTCTCCATCATTGTGGATTCACTGAATTTCTTCAAATTGAGAAGACATCATAACCTGCGAACATTTTTTAGTGAATTCTCTCGATGAAAAAAAAAATCTAGTGAATTTTGAGTTCGAAAAAAATTGTTTTCACTTTAGTTTTACAAGTTGATATATTCTTATTTATAGAAAATTATTTTTAGATAATATCTATTTCTTATAGTGACAACAAATTTTCATCCCTTGTCAAGATCATTAGCCTTCACCACCTTAAGAGAAATCTCCAACATCCTGAATTCTTATACTGCTGTATTTCTTAAAATTAAGAGGAAGTCCTTACTTTTATAGCATTAACTATACTAGCGGATCTCTCTTAATCGATTAGTTTTCCTCTCCATTTTTTTGAAAAAAATTAAGTGTCCTTTAGATATAATAAACTTTCTATGTTTACCTGCATATGCCAGTTTTAGGATTTTGGGGTTATCAAGCTCACAAGTTGAACTTATGCCGATCGTGCTCACAATCTAAATTTGAATTCAAGTTAGTCTTTGGATTTGTTAGTTGGGCTTGGCAAGTTGTGACTTGAGCTCAATTCACTCGAGATCAACACTTTCGTCCCATGGCAAGTTTTGCCCAATGGGTCTTTGTTGTCAAACCTTAATTGGTCAAGCAGACTTGAACTTGAATGGAATTATTTAGTTGCACGAATATATTCACTAAACTAAAATTGCTTTTACACACATGCATCATAAACACATAATAAAATAAAAAGAAATGTTTCAATCTTCCTTATTTTGCTTGGTGCAAACCATTGGTAAATAAATGTCTAAAATAGAAATGGGTTAGTAATTATAATTGCCACACACGCGCACATACAATATATTGTTTGATTTTATAGTTCTTGCAATTCAATCCTTTATGAATGTGGATTCTAGAGGTTATATCTGACATTGTCAAAACAGCTCATGCTTCATGGTCAGCTCTTGTTCCGCTAGCTAAATAATTCGTGTTTGATTTGTTCTTTAAGCAGATCTAAATTTATAAACAAGTCAGAATTTAAAAAGAACTTTATTTTATTATGTTCAACACATTTTGACTTAAATTAATTAAATAGTTAAATGAATAATATTAATTATAATTTTTTTTTACATTAATATTTAAATGTTACATTTAAAAATAATTAAATTTAATTTTTTAAATCATTTGAACAGAAGATGAATCACAAATAAACAAAAGAACTTGATCAGAGTCAAATACAATCATAATATTCACCAATCATTACAATCACAAGCGGATCTCAAATTTTTTTTTTTTTGAATTACATTATTCCAAATAAAAAAAAATTTAATATCAAATATTTATTGAAATATACTAATTGTTGTTAGTTATGTGTGTTATTTTTAATATTTCTAATATAATTTTCAAGTGATATTCCGATTTACAAAGTAAAAATTTAAAAAAAAGCATTTTTTTACAATATAATAACATAATTTTTTTTATAAAATATAGATATAAAATTAGATATTAATAACAACCAATCTCCCACTCTAAATAAAAGAATAAAAAGGAAAAAGCTACAACCAGTAATTAGACTGCGAAAAACAAAAAATAAAAATAAAAAACTCCGGTCCAACCACATAAACCGGCCAGCTAATTCGCAATTTTGCCGAGCGGGCTCAGTGGCGCTGCGGCGGCGCATCAAGGAAGTTTGGGCGCAGCGGCATAGAAGCCCAGGGAGGCGATACGCCGGCGATGGTGTTGATAGGCCGAGCAATGAAGCGTTTTTCTCCGGCCACAGCCGCCGCCGCTGGCGGCGGCGGAGTAACACGCTCACATGAGGGGCACATGGTGAGGGTGGTGGGAGGAGTCATATGCATATAAAAATGCGGGGAAAGCTTCAGGGCTCGAAGCTCCTGAACTTCCTTCTGAAGCCGGCGATTCTCCTCCGTTAGATTCTCGCAGCATCGCTTCAAGAACTCGCAGTCCACTTCTGTCTGCTTCAGCTTCGTTCTGAAAAGCCATCAATACAGCACAGAGTGAATAAACTTTTAAGCACTTCATGAAATGCTTCTATAAGTGAGAAGAAGAGGAAGAAGAGCTTGAAGATGACTACCTCGCTCTTCGATTTTGAAACCAGACTTCTACTTGCCGGGGCCGGAGATTCAGCTGCTTAGCCAACGCCAACTTCTGCTTCTGCACATTTTTAACAGCATAAGTTCAAAAAATGTTCTTTTTAAAACCCCAACATTTCAAAACCTTAAAAAGTTTTTAAAAATGGAAATCTATAAAGCTTATCCTTTTTTTTTATTAGAATCTTGTTAGGGGAGAAAGAGATCTTTACAGGGTTAAGTGTGTTATGCTCCTTAAAGCTCTCCTCCAAAACAGCCGACTGCTCCTTCGATAACCGCAGCTTCTTCCTCGCCCCTTCGCCATCTTCCTCATCACTCCCACCACGGGAACACTCCTGCTCCCCTTCAATAACCTCGCCGCACACAACGAAAGGTCCGGCGACCCCATAACCGCGTTTCCCGCCGGCGCTCGTGTTCGATACAGAGCTATTAGGTGAAGAACCACCGGCATCATCCTCAAACTCCCACTCCTCCATTGGAGCACGATTAACATCGATTCCACCCATTAACATTAGCCCCTGCTCCTGCGGCAATGTAGCGGGAGGCATTAAGTTTGATTGAAGAGGGCAAATGGCATCGGAAGAGCTCAGACTCAGAGTGAGCCCAAGATCTTCTTTTTCGACCAACATCGGCTGATTTGTATCGAATCGCTCTCCTTTGCTCCTTCTCCTTTCCTTCTTAGATTTGTGCTCTAGGGTTGCAGAGGGAAAAGGAAGATGGAAATGGGTAAAAGTGCGAACTTTGTGTTGTAAAGAGGAATGGAAGGCTGTGTTTGATGAGCCGAGAAGAGAAGAATGGTGATTTAAATAGGAAGCAGTGATTGCCTTTTTGCCTTAGTACGGCAATCATGGATGCAAAGGGATGAACTCTGCAGTTTGGTTACTTTAACTGCAGTTATAGTTGAACTGTGGTTAAGCCATGTGGTGAGGTGGTTGGGGCTGGCTGAGCCGAGCACGTCGACCGCCGTAGTCGGCGGCTCCAGACAACTGTTGTGTTGGCAGTTGACTCTGCTTCTCTGAAGTAATCACTTCCTTAAAAGTTATAGTAAAATAATAGCGTTTTGTTTGGATTGATATATTTGATCTATTATGGTTGTAATATAACTAAAATAAATCGGGCGATGTTGATCGATCATTCAATCATTCGCATCAAATTAAATGCAGAATGGATTGCGTGCATTGAGATGGACGGACGAGATAATAGAAGATAAATCATCCACTGATCTACATAGATACAAGTATGATTAATGCAAGAGTACTAGATCCTTCAACTAATAATATGAGTGCTTGAATTTATAGCACATAATAAATAAATAAATAAATAAATAAATAAAAATATATTTGTGTCATATCATATGCATAACATCCGAAACATTGCTATTTATAAATCAAATATCTTTTTTCATCCATTTTCAAATTCTCAATAAAACATCAAAAATCATGATAAAATCTGAACTCATATTTTTTTCATTTTTATTAAATTTTCAATGATTTGATCATGAAGCACGTAAATACATTAATTGATCTGAGTGTTTGATTTATAAATAGTATTAATATTTTTTATGCTATGTACCTAATAACAACATTATTGTAAAATAAAAATATGAATCTACAAGTCAACCTTTGTGATTTTACTGAGCTAAAATCTCACTGATTCAATGCATCAAGTAAACTACAATGCGCGCCTAGGTTAAGTGATTCAATTAGCATAAGCAGCACATTATAAATGGTAAACCTTTTTTGTATCTAAGAAAGCACTAATTTTTTTATAATGAACAAGAATTATGGAAGATGACTTGCAAAATAGAAATATGGAAGGCTTGAGGCATTAGAGTTGTCTTCGGGTGAGGATCAATGACATGGTCAATTATCATTCTTATAAAAGGAGAGATTGATCACATTAGGTGCATTACAAAAATTAAGCATATTGATCAGATGCATATTTGACGATATTTAAGGCTTTTCATCGGATTTGCATCTGATTTACGTCCGATTTTTTCCGTCATTAAATCGAAGGGAGGAAAGGCGAGCGGCGACGGAGAGAGAGAGAGGAGAGGGTTTGGTGTCGCGAGAGGGAGGAGAGGAGACGGGGTCATGACACGCGAAGAAGAAAATGAATTGGAACAATTACGTTAGCTTTATCATCTACTTTATGCCGGATATTTTCGACACTTTAAGTAAAGTTTTTTGCAATGATTTATTGGGCATAATTATGACGCAAAAAACGGCGCAACACCATCATTAATTTGCATTGTTGTTTGTGTTGAATATTCATATGCCAATCTGATGCAAATTCAAATGCTAATAGAATAAATTTACTTTTTTCGCAAATCAATAGTAAAATTCTACATGAATATGCACGTCGAAAATTTCCGACAAAAAATTTTAACGCTAATTCAAAGCTCTCTTGTAAAAGTGGCTATTAATCTTGGTAGCGATAGTGAGTATCAATATTATTGGTGATGATGTGAATCAACTTGGGTGGCAGTGACAACTATTAATTTTGATAAAAGATGTGAGTTAGTCAAGACGACAATGATACCCAAACTTTGTGTTGATCACGAGCGTTGATCTTGATAGCAATGGCTAAGAGTTTCTTTGGTGATATCATTGAACATCTAACTTGACAATGAGCTTCAACGATAACAGACATCAGATTTAGTGGCAAATACGAGCATCAAACATACTGGTCATAGCAAGTGACAATATGTGTAGTAACAATTGACATTTTCCTTGAGATGTTGGGTTTTAATCTTCATGTTAACTAAGCACATCAATCTTGTTGGTGACAACATATGGTTGATTTATAAATGACAAATATTACACTTATTGATGATTGATGTGTGCTAGAAGATTCACGACGGTAGAGTAATTAATTATCATCTTTAGTGTTAAAAGAGAATTCAACACACACTTAAATGAAAGAAACAACCAATAGAGACACCAGAAGTTTGTACGTAGAAAACCCAAAAAGGAAAAAAAACATATGACCATGCCCAGCTTAAGAGATTCACTATAAACTGAAGGTTTTAAGTACAACCCATTGTTTCACAAATGGGGAAAAGTTACAAAGTCTCCCGAGTTACAATGTTGATACATTGAAGAATTTGTCACAAGAAATATGCGACGATCGATGGTGATAGACGACGTCCGACAAGTGGTGATCGACGGTGGTAGACGATGATTGACAGTAGCATGAGTGATATTGGATATCAGCTCATTCTCAAAGCTTCAAGGTCTTCCTTAGGTCTCAAGCTCCCTCCCCCCTCATGAGAGAGATGATGCTTTATTTATCGAGTTCTGGTTGTAATTAATGCGGGAATATGAATCATTTAGATCGAACGACTCATATAGCTTCCCTCAATCAGACGATAATTTGATGGACATTTGAGTGCCTTAATGATGAAGAAATTGAGCTATCTTGGGCTCATTGGATTTGTCTCGCTAAAATGTTCAATTTGACTATAAACACCGTCAGATTCGACATCTATTTGAACTTCCAAATGTGTCCACAAAACTTCTAAACATAATTTAATTGTTTGATCAGGTCTTGATTTGGTTTAGATTGGATTAGTGTTGGTATCATTGGGTCTGTCTCGTCTAGCCGATCAATTTAACTATAAGTTCGCTAGAATCAAAGCTCTATATTACTTTTTATCGACATTTTGAATATTTATTTACTCAACAGGTTGTTTTAAGAGTCGTGCTATGCCTCGAGATTCATGCTGGATGTAAGAATTTGTTGATGGCGTATGTGCTTATACATAAATTAAGATCCTTCTCATGGTGTTATTCTAATCACTCCCAAGCCTCCGTTAGACTGCAAAAAATAAATTTTTTAATATAATTTTTGAGAGAAGCATTCTATTCATTTCAACAAAAAATTAGAACACCATTGATAACAAGTTATTTTTAGATATTTTATTTTCTTAATGAATTAAAAATTGAACTACCTTACATTTTTCACATTAATCTGGTTGAGATGCTTGTTTCCATTATAATCATATAAAAATCAAAAGTCTTTTTGTAGCTTAAATAGTCTCATGAAGTTCTTAATTATGTTAAAATGCCTGACTTGGATCCATCTGGATTTGGATTAATATATTCCTCTAATCCAAAATATATGTTTTGACTATCATTATCATATAATAAGCCATCAAAACTAATAACTTTACCATCAATGGGGAGAATGGAAAAAAAAGTTATATATATATATATATATATATATATATATATATATATATATATATATATATATATATATATATATATATATATATATATATATGCATTTATTATATTTCAGTTACATCTAATTCCACATTTATAATTATTTCTTTTTTGCAAGTGAATTTCAAGCTAAACAGCTCTATAAAAAGAATATAAAATATTATGTACCTTCAAGGATGGATAATGCTAACCATATTGTATGAGGATCACATGGACAGGCCATCAGAGCTGTCGGGCGAATCATAGAAGAGCCAATTGTGCTCTACAGTGCAATCATTAATTAATTTATTTGCTTTCACATGCCACCAAACTTTGCGCCAAATATTACTCATTTATAAAATTATGAAATGATACACATTTTGGTTAACCTTGAAAATGATGTTGCTTCTCTTTCTTTCAAATCAAATTTATTAAGTAATTATTGATTCTAGTGAGTGTCAATTCGATTAATTGTAAGGATTTTGAAAGTTATCGCAAAGATTCTAAAATTTAATTCTGCCCATTTTATTTGTGTCCAAATGCTCACCACTCATTCAGTTCATTACGTCGAATGTTGATCTGATCGTGAATTACACCCAGAAAATAAAACAAAAGCATGAAAATATAGAGAGAAAGGCTGGGAAAGGAGTGAACAATAATATATTGTGCAGTTATTCATAAAACGATCTCTTTATTTATAGGAGAGAGAGTATAATGTAATGATGTTATGTTTTTTTCCTCTAGTTTAAAGGGGGATGTACGGAGTATTTTTGATGTTTCACATGTGTGAGCTTATGGTTTGTTTGCTCTCTAATATGATTTTCGAAGTTTAACTAGCTTCGGGTCGACAATATTAGTTCGGTCGGTTGGATCTACTCGATTGGCTGAACTTGTTTGATATGAACCGATTGTCAACCCTTGGCCTAGATGACAAGCCTCTAGGTTTCTCCGACATGATTAAAGATGTTAGAGAACCAGATTTTCCCTTGTGTCAACTCTCCTTTTAGGGGTCAACTTTGATATGCTTTTGTCTTGTTTCTGTCTGAATGACTCGTTCTTATATCCTCCAGTCATCTTTAATATGTTTAGTGATTCGATCGACTTTGGTCTTATTGGATTTGGCTCGAACAATTTCACTTAGTTAGACAAGTGGGTCGTATGATATTATGTTTATGGACCCTCCTTTTACTGGGCTCTTTTTAATTCTAGACTATAAGATCTCCTAAAGAACAGTTTTGGCACATTTTTTAGTACATATTTTAGTTATCAGATTCTCTTCTTAAAAGCAATGTTGCAATAAGAATAAGAGAATTTGGTGCGAAAATTAGATTGTATTTATTATTAACCAGTGATTTAATAATTGAATTCCCTTGATTTCATGCTTTTGATTCTTATAAATAAGGCTCAATAAGACTCTTTCTCATTCCTTACTTGCTATGAGATCCGTCTTGTTTGAATTGATAGGTTTTAGGGTTGTACAATGGAGAACGTTCCAAATCCCTCTGTATGTATCCCTAACAAAGATCTACTTCATGTTGCCTTTAGGATAAAAGAGCAGCACCACCCGGAAGCTAAAAAAAAAGAAAAAAATTATTAAAAAAAGGCCAGCCCGACCTCCGTGTGCAGGTCTGATATATCTGAGCCCATGGTTGGCAGATGGGTAGATAACTCCCATACAAAATCCAAAACCGGACATCTAACTGCTCCTCTCGAAGGACCAACCCTCGTCACTAAGGGTCCAGTCCCCCCTGCCTGTTCTTCCATGCATGTTCTTCCATGACTCCAGAACACGGCGACCACCACTCTTTTTGTTCGTGTTCAGAGCCGATGATGAGAAAAAGGTTGGGGGATCGGTGCCCTTCCGAGGCGGTTGCCAGTAGAAGCCTCGTATATCGACAGGTAAACTGGCCACCGTAGTAGGAACACACTCCGCAACATCTTTTGATTGCTCACCATCTTGTAGATCTTCCCACTCGATCAATTCATCTGCATGGGAATAATAACAAGATTTATTAAAAATCGTCAACAACCAAATAGAATTTTATGTACCCATAAATATATCTATTGAAGAGAGGGTCACTACAAATTCTCTCTCTCTCTCTCTCTCTCTCTCTCTCTCTCTCTCTCTCTCTCGTGATGATGTACACTCACCTTCCTACAGTAACGATTGAGAAAAGACAGTGAATGCCACACCCCTCGACTCCATTCCACCCTCCTAAGTCCCTCTATCAAGAAATACTTGTTGGTTTTCAGCGCTTACACCCATGTCATACTCAGTGATCGCACCCTCTTGATGAGAGATTTTTGAAATTCGCCCCTCAAGTTCCTCAAACGCGTCGACTTTATCAACAGACAAATGTTCGGGCCTTGATTTTTTCCTCTTCTTAACCTTATTCTTCTTTACAAGGACCGAGGACTCGTAGTCT
>NEWO01000118.1:511708-524374 GCA_003013225.1 Phalaenopsis aphrodite
ATAATATTGCACAGCGAGATTTCTTCCTGTAAAATCATGTAAAGTTCTCCTTGCCCTTTTTTTTTAATTAACATCTAAGTTTGTCCACCATTGTCATTCTGCCAACTTCCCAACACCCCTTGCAATTACTTCTTTCTTAATAACTATTTCAATATAATTTGTAAAAATTCCTTATCGAATAAAATAAAAGCCTTTCAATATTAGGTGGGCGTTGGCTGGTACTGCTTGAGCTGCATGATTTATTAACTTCTATTTTCTTAAAATAAATAAATATAAATTAATTAAAGCAGTACATGAGTGAAGTATTAGTCATCACCCCAAAACTTGGGAAGCAGTTGGTGAGATTCGGGCATATATTGTATGTTAATTATGCGGTGCGATCGTATAATTACAGATGCCGGAATATATTCCATCTCGTTTCCTCCTCACAATAATTCTGCCATTTTGTTCCTAATAATCTTAAAAGATATAAAAGCACCTTAGCTATCGAGTTGACCGCATAATGAAAGTTGTCTCACCGTTACTTTCAATATTAACTCCATGCTGGAAAGCAGGGTAGACCGACAGCAATGATTTTAGCTGATTGTACGAATAGGGCTCCGAATAAATTAAAATGATTGATGAGCACAAGATATTCGTTTATATTAATTTAAGTTAAATAATTAAATAAATTTAAATGTGGTGTTTATTATTTAATGTTGAATTTATATATGACTAAATTTGAACTTTAATTGACTTATTTATATGTTTAATTCAAGATTGTTTGTTAATTACACTCGAGAAATAGAGTGTAGCACGATGGAGACAAAAAATAAAAGAAAAAGAGCTCAGAGTGCACAGTAAATTAAAACTTCTAGAATTTTTACCACAGATTCATCAGTCATTTATTATAATAATGACTTCCTATTTCTGGTATAGGGGAGGTACAAGATGTACAATTATCTGCTTGCCCTAATTTTAGTAGAGTCGCTACATGATAATTTAGTTTAAAGTAAACAATTAAGGATTTAAATACACCCGTGAATAGGCAAATAAAAAAACAAGTCTTCAGCTCATCTCTTCTTGCTGATATGCCTCCTGCAGCAGATAATCTTTGGATTGGTGAGAACCTGCTAGCCAAGCTTTGCTCGGCAGGCTTTGTTGGGTTTGGATGGCAGGCCAACAAAAGTTATCTGTTGGTTGACAGAATCTTTTCGGTTGGGCTCGTTGGTTGATCGGCTTCTGTGGTCTGCATAACCATGAAGGAACTTTAGTGTTTGCAAATTTCCCTACAAAATTGCACCATCCTAACAAAAATATTTCTATTTTCTTAGAGTGGTGTATGTTAATTTAGTTATTCCCCTAGTTTACTTCCATAATACTGATCACAACCCTTTTGACTTCCTAACTAATTAGTTTAAAAGTAAATTAAATTAAAAAAGTTAAACTATCAACCTAAGATCCAAATTACAAAATCACATAATAAAGACAATTCTAATTCGAATAAAATCTAATTCAAGAGAGAAATAAACTTAATGCATATGCATAGTAGAAAAAAAATATAAATTTTATTACAAATTTTAGAATAATCTCTTTGATGTTCTTCCACAAATTACACGAACTTACAACTCAATCTCTTAATTTTCACCTTTGTAAGTTCAAAAATCACACACGAGTTCTCTCTTGGGAGAACCCTCATGCACGTCCTCACACTCTCTTCTCAAGATTCCTCTGAAGAAGCGTGTTGACTGTTGCAAGATTTCTCTTGCGACTCCTTCCAATATATGTCTTCTTTCGCTTAATATCACTCCAAAGGTTGAGCCTTTCTTTGAAAAATGGTGGAAGAGCTCATCTTAATTTGAATTTCTTTCTTCTATAGTCCTATATCACCATGCATGTAAGAGTTGGTGTAACTCGTTACACTAGTTCAATTAGCTCTAAAATTTCTCCTTGGAGCACCATAATTCTCTTCTTTATGTGTCGCTCTGCTATGAGTTCCTTATGGTTGGTGCCTTGGCACCATATAAAGTGACACTCCAATGTTGAAGTGGCACTTAGGTAACCCATATACGACGCCTTGTCATCGAGCCTTCTGTAGGGTGCCTAAGAGAGGCAATTTGATGGCAAATAGGTGTCAACGAAGTGGTACCTAGACACTTGGGGGATGCATAGGCACAAATAAGGTGGCACCTTGTTACCAATCTCTTGAACCGGATTTGCTCTCCTTTGCACTCATGTCTTAAGTACCTTTCTTTCGATTTGCTCCAATACTTCTTTAATGCATCTTTAAGCTCTTATTAGTACATGTACCTTGAAATTGCATAAAAAATAACTAAAAAACATAAATGGGGTACAAATAATGTAGGAACATGTAAGAAAGTGTAAAAAATTCATCACAAAGTTTACACAATAAGCCATAGAAAGAAGTCGGAATGACAACAATTAGCCACGTAGATTATAGTGGGCAGCTACATCAACAACCAGCCACATATTCCATAATGGGCAGCTGTAAGAGCATATGTTGAGCATAAATGTCGTAATTTGGGCTACGTCAGTTGGTGGTCACAACCCTGTCACCGGGTTTACAATTATACCAGAGATATCATTTGTCGACACATGATATAAGGAGACGTCAAGAGTTCAGAGAAAGTTATTGTATTCTGGGTAGGACTGTTGTAAGCAGTTATTATCGGGATTTATTGTTGAATCTTCAATACATTGTCATTTATTACCATATATTTAGGATACATCACTTCACCTTATTCATGGTAAGTTGTCACAACATATTCATAGTGCATCGCTACATCATATTTAGGGTGTGTCATTACACTATATCCAGGGTGTGTCACCACACCACATTCAATGTATTTCGTTCCTTGCATTGTATGCAGTTACTTTGCATGCTACTTTGTTAATTCACAATATGTGAAGTTACTATGCAAAGTTCACCAACGACTATGGACACGTGCGATCAAGAGTAGTCAATGGTTGCCAGCAAAATGAGGTTGGTGGCTGTGGAGGTTCGGAGTCATCATCAAGTCTTGAATCTAAAATAGCACTGGAGATGGGCTCCTTCTTCCCCACGTTGATATATATATATATTGTGCTTGATATATAAACAAGCTGAACACAAATAAAGATTAGTTTGTTCATGTTCAGCTCATTTTTACTCGAAATAATTAATTTGAATATAAAGCTACAAAGAATTATATTCATTAAAAATTATTTTTTAAAAAGCAGAATAAAAATATGTTAAATTCTATTTAAATGAATATTATAATATTAATGATAAGATTTAAATCTCGCCCATTTGCTTAACATCCTATGATTGTGTGATTATGACTATCAAAATGACTCATTTTTCATGAACAGCTTGTGTTCAGCTTGCTAAGCAAACGAGCCGAACATGATAAATTTTTTCTCATGCGATAAATAAACGAGTTAAACGCAAATAATTGTACTTTTTAACAGGCCAAACACGAGCCAAGCCCAAGCTAACTAAAGCATCATGTGAAGATTAACTTAAAATATAATCTCATTATTAAAAAAAAAGCATGTTATTTTTTGTACGTTAAAAATAAAATTATGTTTTCTATTATTTTGAATAGTACGAAAGAGCTCATCTCGTGAGTAACAAACAGTACGATGTGGTCCCCATTCTACGTGTGAAATTCCTGCCTTCTCCTCAATCATTAACTCCAAAGTTCAACGCATAATGGGAAGCAAAATCCTTTCAATTCAATAATTAAATACATATTTTCATCATTAATTTTATATCTTATGCACCACATTCCCGCATCCACTTAGCCCATAATTTTTTTAATTTTTAAAACAACATCTTCTCAATTATATTTCTAAAAATAACATCATTTTAATCTTTCTAAAACCAAGATATATAATATATCTATAACACTAACTAGATGTCATCTGCAAACACATCAAAATGTAAGGGTTAGATATGCAAATACCAAAGAATTATCTGTTATGCATGTAAATTTCCCTACAGTTGGTAACAGTATCCGAATAAATTAAGGGGATTGAAGGGCCATTATGTCTAAGTTGAGGGGGGAAGGTGAATCCGAACTAAATCGATAAGTGGGACCCGCACCTGAATTGAGGGGAAGCAGCAGAATTAAACTCGGCGTGTTGTCTGCGTGGAGATGATTAAGTGTGTCCCCCCACGTGTGGGTTCAGGTCGTCCCACGTGTCTCCCCACTCCAGCCTTTCAATCATGGATCCGCTACCCGACAACCCCTCATCATGATTCATGAGTGGGCCTCATGCCCCTTCCATCATTGATCCCATCCCATGAGAGGAGAGAGAAAGTAATCAGGGCCGTACAGACACGATCATGTGCCTCGCACGTGCTGGTGGCCCGAAATTCGGGCTCGTACTGTGTCCTCCATGGCACGCTTGTAATTTTGACTCCCATGCACTAGTTTATACTAGTTGATCCTTCGCGCTGAAGGTTGCACGTGGGTATGCACGTGCATCATCGATTCGAAGTCGTTCAGATTTAGATGGACTGATTGACAAGGGTGACCTAATATGTTTTAGATAAATAAACAAATGAACGATTTACATACATAGCGCTACATCCCTATTTATTCATGTATTTAACACTTTATTTTTTAATATATATATGTGTCACATTACTTATGCATGAAATTATTTATTTTCATTTTTAAAAATTAAAATAATAATATTTTTAATGTGATATAAAAAAGTTATTTCAAATCCTTTTACATATGTATATCTATGATGTTGTACATACCATTTACGTTCTATTCTTTTCTCTTTTATAACAAGATATAGCAGTTGTATGAGCTAAGGACCATGTAAGTAGCAATTAGTCTTGTAGGCAATAGTAGTGAGCCAAAATAATGTCAATAGGCTGTAGAGGCCAAAGTTGAGAGCCACATGAGCTATAATAATATTTGTAGACCATATAGGATAGAGTTGAGAGTTATATAGTTGTGGATCATATGGGTATAGTTGGTCATATTAACTGTAGTGGCGAGTCACAATATTGTTTATAGGCCACACGAGATGGAGTTGAGAGATACATGAATTATGATAATGTATGTAGGCTGCATAAGACAGAGTTGGGAGCTATGTTAAATGTAGGCCACATAAGTCGTAGTTAGTCATATAGGTCATAATGGTGAGCCCAATAATGTCTTCGGCCATAGAGGTGAGAGTTGGAAGCTATATAAGCTATGTACTACATAGATCATAGTTAGTATGCAAATTGTAATGGCATGTCGCAGTAACATCCGTAAGCTGCAGAGAACAAAGTTCGGAGCAACATGAGCTATAATAGCATTTGATTCTATTCAGTTGAATACACTACTTACATTTGATTCATTTTAACTTCAAAAATATAATTAGAAGAATTTAAGTAAATTCATTTTCTGAATTTCAATTTAAAAAAAAAACAAAAAAAAAATGAAATTCCATTAATTAATCATCCAAACTTATCAACTTCCTCAAACTTGACTTCTTGACAATCTTAAATGCAAATAAACAACACATTTCTCTCATATTGAGAGCTCATTTAAATATTAATTAGTACCAACTTGCACTGTAAAGTCTAATCTTCGCAGTAGAGTTATCATAAGATATAGAAAACTTAGAGAGATGGGGAACAAATGATGGTGGAATGTGAGGATTAATTAATTTATCTCCTCCCACGAGTTATTAAAATTATTCATCAAAATGCAGCTTTGAGATTCTAACTTTTATATGATCATTAGTTTCCATTCTAAAGAACTATAGAGAGATGTATATACATGTCACACAATTCTGTATTTACATGTCTAACACCTAAGATTTCATATTTATACTTTTAACCCCTTGGTATTCTAAATCTATGAATGAAAAAGTGTATCTTACTTTTAAAAAGATAGTAATAATATTTTTGATGTGGTGTTAAAAATTTGAATAGTATTCATGTGAATGTAGTTATTTATATGTAAATACATAAAAATTAAGTGATATATATATATATATATATATATATATATATATATATATATATATATATTCACCTGTGTCCCCAGCCTTGGCCTATTGGTGGCGGGGTCACTGTAAGTTCCCTCGGGTCAAAGGTTCGATCCCTGGTGCAGGGGCTCTAGAATTTTTGGCACATGACACGGACTCTTATCATTGGACCAAAAAACGCATGTGTCGCAAGCCTTGGCCTATTGGTGGCGGGGTCGTTGTAAGTCCCCTCGTGTCAAAGATTTGATCCCTGGCGTGGGGGCTCTAGAATTTTAGCGGATGGCATAGACTCTTATCATTGGGCCAAAAAGCGCATGGGAAATCGATTGTTGAGGCAGAATATATATATGTAAATCTCTCTAAAATAATTATCATTAAAACAAAGATTAATATTATTTATAATAATATTAACAATAAAATATTTTTTTATCAAATCAGACAACATCGAGTATGGTTAGCAAGTAAAATTCATATAATATACTTAACTATAAGATCCATTAAAGCTATCAAATTCATACTAGTTATAATTATAATCACTAATGAGCATGGAGATTACATTAATCTTTCGTTAGTGTAATAATTTCATCCTAAGCTAATCTATCGATTCCATAACTCTTCCAATATTTTAATGAGGGTAATTAGTATCTTAATCCTCGATAATTGGATCTCTTAATCATAATGCTGGGGAGCACGTGCTCTCATTATTTAGGACGATTAGTTTGACGACAGTGCCATGCTGGCCTTGCACTCTTTTTCTTGTAACAGAACGTGTGATGTCTGTTCATTTCATTCATTCGGAATAATTACTTTTTATTAATTTAACCTCCTGCTTTTTAATTTTTAATTTTCAATGGTGAGGGAAACTCATCGCATGAAGGTCTTAATGATCAATAATTAGGCTATTAAGTAGGTGATTTATTTAATAATAACTTTAATTAAGCTTAATCTGCCCCCTCATAGATGGAAATTTTTTTAAGGACAATATGAAGTTAATATTATAGTGGAAATTTTTTTAATACAAAGTAAAATAATTTAATTAAAATAATATAGATCAAAAGAAATTTAATTATTATTGTTAATAAAAGATATTTTGAAGGAGAAAAAGATTTTTTAAAATATTTGTTGAGTTTCATATTAATTATTAGGAAGATTTACATATATACCACTAATTTTTTATGTATTTATTTATCAAACACCTAGACTTCAATTTTTTTACCTATATGCCTTTATTTCACTATTTTTAAGTTCAAAAAATGAAATTTTTGAAGTGAAAAAATATTTGGGTGGTATAAATGTATAAAGTAAAGTTCAGGTGCTACATAAATAAATACATTGTAATTGGATGGTATGCATATAAATGCCCCTAATGTTTAAATATATCAAATTGATGAAATATAAATTATTTATGATTTTTTAAAGCGTATCATCCAGCTTCAAGCAATCAAATGAGGCGAGGTTATTGAGCAACTCAAAGAAGAAAACTTAAGAACGCAATTTTTTCTACTAATATTGTCAGATATTGACCATGAAACAACGAATTTTACGATCGAAGGAAAAATTGTAGCCCTGGCTTTTTACAAATGTGCATCTTTAATACTATTTCGTATTTTATTTATGGGACATTACTTACGTAACACCCAATTCTTTCTTATTTGTATATCTAACACCTAAATGTTGTTTTTTTACATTTATTATTTCATATCACAAAAAGTATCACAAGTTTAACTATAACAAGTGAATCAACCGATGATTCAGGGCCGAGCATGAAGCAGTATCCAAACCGGGGAAAGGTTCGAGCACAAGAGATGGTTTCACGCTCGATAACAGCAAGAACCGTCAAAAACGAGGCGTGAATCGTCCAAGCAACGAGTCTCATCGGATATCTCGCGTGGGCTGCGACAATGTCCGCTTAAGTCCTTGCAATATTGGGAGATTCAGTCGAGGGGACGTAATACCACACAGACACCTCCAACGCCTCCACACAGAAATAGACACCACACAGATACCGCCAACACCGCCAACACCATCACCATAACACAAACACTTTCACACACCACCCACACAAACTGCACACCCCACCACACACACACCTCCACACACCACCACACAGAGATACCACCAACCCCAACAACACCTCCACACACCACCAAAAACCTCCAACGCCACCAACACAAACACCTCCACACACCACTACACAGACTCCACACCCAACCACACATACAACTCACACACCACCACACAGACTCCGCACACCACCAAACACTACACAAACACCTCCAACACCACCAACACCAACATCAACACTTCCACACATTCCTATCTACAGATCACAGACACCGCACACACTAACATACAAACTTCACACACCACCAAACACTACACAGACACCTTCACCACCTCCAACGCCTCCATCAAACACCACCAGAAACCAAAACCTCCAAGAACAACATCACCACATCCACACATTCCATCAAACTATAAATCTGTCACCACCTCCACACATTGCTATCAACAAATCAAGCACACCCTTTCATTCATTTCTCAAATTCCCACTCAAACACCAACGATAAAGGCAAAACCTTAACCCACATTTTGCATATACTGCGAGGTACATACAAGACACCCAAAACAATGTAATCAACCCACCAAGCACCCTCCTTCAACCATTTCTTAAATTCTCACTGAAACACCATAGTTAAAGATGAAACCACATTCCATCAGCCACACATTCGCAAAAACAAAAATCTAAATCATAAAGAGAAAACCACAAATCACAAAATCAAAATTTTCACTTCACACAACAAATGAGAAAGCCACAAAACGCATTTGACCACCACCACCACACATTACCATCAACAAATGAAGCACCTTCTTTCAGCCATCTCCAATTCTCACTAAAACACCATAACTAAAGAAAAAATCTCATTCCATCAGCCATACCATGAACAAACCAACCACCCTCCTTCAACAATTTCTCAAATTCCCAGTGAAACACCACAGGTAAAGATGAAATCACTTTCCATCAACCACACATTCGCTAAAACAGAAATCCAAATCATAAAGATAAAGTTGCAAATCACAAAATCAAAATTTTCACTTCAAACCGCAAATGAGAAAGCCACAAAATGCATTTAACCACCACCACCACACATTACTATCAATAAATGAAGCACTCCCTTACAGTCATATCTCAAACTCCCATTGAAACACCATAACTAAAAAAAAAACCCCATTCCATCAGCCATACAGAGCAACGAAAACATTGTTATGAACAAGCTAACCACCCTCTTTCAACCATTTCTTAAATTCTCACCGAAACACCATAGATAAAGATGAAATCACATTCCATCAATCACACATTCATAAAAAAATCGAAATCCAAACTATAAAGAGAGCGCAAATCACAAAATCTAAATTTCCACTTCAAACTACAAATCAAAAAGCCACAAAACGCAAAGAGAAGGTCATTCCATTAAAAAATATAGGTGATATCGTGGGAGTACGAAGAGCGCGATAAACCGAAGGGAGATCCGAAGATTAGAGGGAAAATGAAGAGTAGAGAGCCAACTCGTTGCCACCAGAGAGAGATCAGAGGGAAAATGGAAAGGACAAAAACAACCCGTCGCCACCAGAGAGAGTCGCGAGAGAGGCGTGCGAGAGAGAGAGAGAGAGGACTGATCGAGAGAGGAGATCGGGAGAGACGAGGGTAGAAGAATGCGATCGCGATCAAGACAGATGAGGGCAGAAGAGAAGAACGTGGGGCTATTAACGTAATAAAGATGGGATAAAACGTCAAGACCTGTGTTTAATGAAAATTATTGTAACAAGCCGCAACACCCCACTTTCCAAACATAACTGCCCGTGGTTCCTCACCGCGCTGTGACAAAAAAGCTGCCACAAACGGGGCATCAAATTGTAACACAAATATAGCATAAAATCTATAAACTCAATTAGAGCATTAATGGCATGAAAAATGGTTTCCATAACAGGTCTTTATAAATACGAGGCAAAAATACGAATACAGCGACATTTCCCTCGATTCTCTTTACAAAGATTTCATGTTTATTCTACTCTCTTACTTCTCTCCTTCCCTATCCACAAAGGACAAACTAGGATCCAATAAACATATATGAAAAAAATCAAAGTTTAGGTGTTAGATATATAAATTGATGAGAATTGAGTGGTAATGTAAATCTTCCTTTCATTATTTACATGATTTACAGTTCTATTTTACAACAAAAGAAACCAGCTGCCTCCTGTCCTAAAACAACAACAACAACAACAACAATAATAATAATATAAACAAAAATTTGTGGTTTTGTTTTGTACAGATCAATATGTAATCAATAGAACAAGACAAATCCTGATCTCCTTTGGTATTTTTCTATCCATGACCATGAGAACCAACAGAAGAATCTTTCCACCTGTTCAAAACATCAGTTTAGTTGTCCAGAGCTAAGCTCAATGATTAAAACCAAGCAAATAATAGAAAATTTTTCAATGTTATGTCCTTAAATATTTTTTAAAGAATTCTAAGAATAAGGAGCAATTTCATACATAATATCTAAACTTCCACTAATTACAAATCTAGCACCCCTCAACTCCATCTTTCAATTTTCCACCCAAATATATAATCTCAACATAAAATGGATAAAAATGTATAAAAATATATAAATATATAGATATTATTCAAATGATCAATGATTAAGTACCAAAAGATTTGATTTAGTGTGCAATGAGGCAAAAAAATATGTTAAAGTTCAAGTTAAAGGTATGAATTCAACATAAATATCAAGGTTGAACACATAATATCTAATTTGGCAGTAACAACAAATTGACTAACTTTATCAACATCATTTTCAACATTAGTAGAACCTTTAGGCTCCTATAGGCACAAAACATAGACCCAGAGTTTTGTATTTTGACTTGATTGATATTTGGGTTGAGGCAGAGAAGATTAATTTTATCAATAATTGTTTAACAAAACTTATTTACAAATGAACTCTTCTTGATTTCAATTCTCTCGAATCTTCTCATTTAAGTGTGGACCAATACCTTCTTATATGGTCAGGCTAATGACACCAATAACAAGTGTTGAACCCCACAATTTTCCTTTAACGCAGACGATAAGAGAGAAAAATTCTTTAACAATTAAAATTAGTTGTGTGGCATGATTGTATAACAGATTTATCTCTTGGCACTAGTCAAATAAAATTATGTTGCATCAGCCTACATGTAAAAAGAGATGCAAATGATTTTGAAAAAATTTTACAAAATCCTCCCAATAAATTAGCACATTGAATCCATCCCCTAACTTGTCCATACATCCATTATGACTCCATCTTTCCGCTCATCCATCTAACACATGCATAGTAAGCGATACCTTTCTTTCTTGGGACAGGACATACACCTACTTGTCAAATTGGATTTTCAACCAATCGTCAATCAAGTTAATAGTCTATTCACAGCCAGAGATGTTGTCATATGCATAAGTATATCTTGAAAGAAAAAACTCAAATATTTTCGGATTGAGCATATCCTGAGAGAAGATAACCAATTCACGGACATTTTATCAATAGAGAAAATCTCTGAAATAGATGGTTCATGACGCTGCGCCAACCGGTCATAGAAGAACCTGATGTCCGAAGCATCAAGTTTGAATTAATTCTGATTCAATCAATGAATATTTAACCACACAGGTTAGCCCTTCAA
The DNA here is from genome assembly GCA_003013225.1 of Phalaenopsis aphrodite. Classification (NCBI taxonomy): domain Eukaryota; kingdom Viridiplantae; phylum Streptophyta; class Magnoliopsida; order Asparagales; family Orchidaceae; genus Phalaenopsis; species Phalaenopsis aphrodite. Next base: position 523,403 of record NEWO01000118.1, read on the forward strand.
ACGTCAAAGATCCAAGAAACTTCAATTTTATTATGTGTCAAAAAATTCACGGCAGTAGAGTGATAATCTAACTACATAGCGTTGCACTAAAATCCAACACACAGATAAAAAAAAAGTGAAAAGGAGACACCAAGATTTACGTGAAAAAAAAAATCATATAAATGAAAAAAATCATGAGGTTTAGTCCGGCCAAAGTAATCAAGTTTCACTCTTCTCCTGAATTAAAGAAGATGAAATTAAAAAAATAATAAGCACATATGTACAATAGCAATTTAGTTATAATAAACATAATTGGGCTACAAAAAATATAATTCTTGGCTATAATAAAAATAGCTAGCCACATAATTAGATGATGGTTGTAATAATAATAATTGGTCACATAGGTCAAAGTCATAAGCTATAATAGTAGTAGTTGGCTAAAGAAGCCATAGTTAAAAAACTATAACAGTAGTAGTTGGCCACAAATGCTATATTCGGTTGCTACAAATGCAATAGTTGGTCATAAAGGCTTGGTCGGTGATTGTAATAGCGTCGATTGCCCATAGAGACCATAGTGGAAAACTGTAATAGCAGAAATTGGCCACAAAAAGACTTAATTGCTAAAGTAGCAGCAGTTAGCCACAGAGGCCGTAGTTAGAAATTGTAATTGCATTAATTGGTCACAAAGGATGCAGTTAGTTGCTACAAAGATAGTAGTTGGTTATAAAGATTGTAATATGTGGTTGTAAGTAGTAATTGTTCATAGAGGACATAGTTGAAAACTATAACAGCAGTAGTTAGCCACAAATATCGTAATTGGTTGCTACAAAGATATTAGTTGGTTGTAAAGATTATGGTTGATGGCTGCAGTAGCAGTAGTTTGTCACATGGCAATAGCAGTTAGACACATTACAACAGCTGCAAGTAGTGGTCACCGACAGCTGGTGGTCGACAGGAGTAGGTGGTGACGACAGGTGGTAATCGATGATGGCC
>NEWO01000118.1:534471-626441 GCA_003013225.1 Phalaenopsis aphrodite
ATCCCTAACCTAGTTTCAGTGAAGGGAGGCTACATACATGATCAATTTATGGATTAAATTTAAGAATTGTTTGTTGGAACGTTTTCAAGTCATTTGGGAAGGAGACCTACATCAGGAGGGGACGATCAATGAGAGATTTGAGCTATTATCGGGACAACTATGAGGATTTTTGAAGCAGAATTGAAGGTAATTTCATGAAGGGATTAAAACTCGACATATGGGCAGATCTCCAACTATTGAGACCGTGGGATTGAGGGAGACGATGGAGCTCACCCAGATGATGGAAGGCAAAAACCAGATGAGGAAGGACAGCAGGAGCATCACAGATGGGGCCACGTACCGATCTGCTTCAACCACGACAATACCAAAAGCTCAACATTGGAAGTCCTGAGGGTGGCAGTACGGGACATGAATGATGGGTCACGCCCGGGAGCGACACTCAAGCGTCTAACAGAGAAAGTAGTTCATGAGTAGCGAGCAAAGGGGTTATGTTTTAGGTGTGACGAGAAGTTTATCCCATAACATCTTTGCAATGATTGAAAATTACAAGTTTTCATGGTGCACTGCGAGAAGGCAAAGGATGAAAAAATAGAATCAGTTGTGGTGGAGGAGGAACACTCTCACTTTTTCCCACATTGAAGACAAGGTGTCTTTTGGGGGCAAGAATATTGTTACGTCGGTACTTAGTCTAAGGGCAAATTTGTTTTTTGTAAGTTTAAGGGCAATTTAATCTTTTATTATTGTTGTTGTTGAGTATAAATAAGCTTATTATATTTAGGTTTGAAGAATGTATGAAGATTGAATTGTAAGTCTTAAGTTTAGGGTTTGGAAGAGATTTCCTACCTCTCAAATTGTAAGGATTGGGAGAGATGGCCTAGCTCTCAAATTGTAAGTACTTATCTTTTTTATTTTTGTTGAGTTGTTTGGAGTATTGAAGAAAATAATATTTTGACCTAATTTCTATGAAAAAACATGTTGATTTTGAGATCAGATCGCAGCAGACAGCAAGATGTTAAAAACGTAAATATCAAACTTCAGGTATTAGATATGTAAATAAATAAAAATAGTGTGGTATGTATGTAAATTTCCCAATTTAATAGCAATTGTTAGGAGTATACTGACCTTAATACTTTGAACCCGGGACACAAATTTCAAAGCCCAAACAGCTGACCTCATCCGCCATCTCTTTAAGTCTTCTCAGAACTGGAAGAACCTGATCTTTCAAGTCAGGTCGGTCCTCGGGTCTTAGTTCCAAGCAACTTAATCCCAAAAGAACCAATTCCTCTGCCAGCCCTTTAAGCCATTGCCCAGCTTTAGGATCCAAAATCTCCATTAGCTCGCCATCCTCCATGGCCATTTCTACAGTGTGGGCAAGCCCCATTGGTGGTTTCGCAGTTAACAACTGCAGAATGACCACCCCCAGAGCATAAATATCTGATTTTGGTGACACCAAGCCCGTCCTCTGGTACTCGGGGTCTATGTAGAAGAAAGTCCCAACAGGAGCCGTGATAACGGAATTTGCCGAAGGAAGTAAGGTGGATAGGCCAACATCACCAATTTTACTCACGAAGTTCTTGTCAAGCAAGATGTTCGCAGGCTTGAGATCACGATGAATAATCGGCACTAACTGCGAATGATGTAGAAAAACGAGAGCTGAAGCGACCTCCCAAGCTATCCTCAGACGGTGATACCATGGAAGTGGGGGTGTGTTATACTTGCATTTCAAGCGGTCATCAAGACTGCCATTCTCCATGTACTCGTAGACTAGGCAGCCTCTCGTAGGACAAGCTCCGAGCAGCGTAAGAATGTGAGGGTGGCTAATTCTAGTCAGAATTTCAACCTGGAGAGAAAAAATGGATTTAGAAGTTTGAGGAAAGAAAGTAAAAGTTTAGCATAAGAAACTCATATGAGAAAAGTGTCAAAATAGTCTCATGACTATTTGTAATTTATAGAAGTGCTATTTCAGTGGCCAGATTCTTTTAAAGAGGTTAAAATCATCCTCTAATGAAACTATTTGAACCAAATTAAATGAGTACAGGGGCTAAATTGACACTTTTATAGACTGTAAGACTAAAATGGGCCCATGTAATTTAACACTTTTCTCGAACTCATATTGTAGGTACATTAAGCCTTAGTTCAATCAATATTTCAAGCCAGCTGGAAATAATTTATGAGCGAGAGAAGGGTCAAAATAGTTTCCTGACTCTTGCGAGGCGTGCATTCTGTCTTGGAGTTTATAAAAGTGTTAGTTTAGCCCCTATACTCTTTTAATATGGTTTAACTAGTACCAAGTGAGGACAATTTTGGCCCATTTTTAAACAGTCTGGGGACTAATTTAGCATATTTATATATTTCAGGCTAAAATATGTAAATAGTCAGGGGACTATTTTGGCAGTTTACTCATTTATGAGCAGCTATCAACCTCTTGCTTGAATTGCTTGGTTCCACATTCCTCATTTATGTTTAGAATTTTCACAGCAGCGATTTCATGATGGAAGTTGCACTTGTAGACTGTTCCATTTGCCCCTGTTCCAAGCTTTAGTGCATCAGAAAATGATGAGGTAGCAGATTCTATCTCTTCCCAAGTATAGTTATTGTACTTCTTGTTATTGCTGGAAACAGATCTTTCCAGAGTTTGTTTCTCTTCAGGTTTGCGTGTTGTTTTAACCATTGATGCCTCCTTGATGCATTTCTTCGCAAATAAATCAAAGTTTTTGGCCTCCATTTTGATGATATTATTCTCTTTTAGACTGGCCCTTTCCTCATCATGGCTTAGTTCATTCAACTATTTTAAAAGAAAGGAGCTAATTATAAAATAGTGATGATGACCAAACTGTAAAACTTCAAGCATTAAAACATACTTCATGAGAAACAAAATGATGATTTCAGTTTGTATGCCTCAAGCATATAGCATGATCATTTCTCAACTCAGTTTTTAAGCTCAAAATAAAATTTTAAAAATATGGAAAAATTCCAGAGAAGATGAATGACCAATAAAACACTTTAAGGGCATTTACATACGTACCACCCAATTCTTATGTATTTACATAACTAACACCGAAATTTTACATATCACATCACAAAAAACAACAATTTTAAATTTTAAAAAGTGAAATACACCTTTTAATGCATAGATAGGATGGTATGTAAGTAAAAAATTTAAGTTCAGGTGTTAGATAGGTAAATACATAGGAATTGAGTGGTTATGTATGTAAATCCAACACTTTAACATTGTGTTTATAGGTGTGCTCGGTTACCTTATGCCCTGGTAATAAGGATTCGCTCAAATCATTCGACATTGCGGACCAACCCAACTCAGATGAATTGAAATTTGCACCATGATATCTATAATTAGACATTTTGGATTTGCTGCTCTGCAACTCGTAGGTGGATGAACTGACAGTGCTGATATCATCCTCACTGTTTGAGGAAATAGAACTATGGAGGATGCTGCAAGGGCTACCAGTGTCATCAGATTTGTTATCTTCGGTGGAAAGAATTTCAACGCGGGGGATTTGAACGTGCATATTCGGAGGATTTAATGACTTTTGTAAGGCATCTGCATCCACTGATTCTTAATGAAGAAGATAAAGTATGAGAACATGCCTAACAATTGCTTTAAGTCATGTAATTCACTTTTTAATGAGATATTATGACGAAAAGGGTTTGATTTATGAAAGAAACAGTATATGACATGAGAGCAAAAAACAATGTCATGACAATGATTGAAACCTTTGTGACACACTTTTTTATTTTAATTTTAAATTCAAAGAGAGCAAGATTCCTTAATTCAAAGATAAAAGGTTTATAGATGCTTAAAAGTTTTACAAATAAATCAGAAAAAAAATTGCATATTTTATATACAAATTAAAAGAAATAATTATTTTATTTTATTCAATAAAAATATATACAAATTATTAGAAAAAACTATTAAAAAAAATAATTGTAAGTAGTGTTGGGACTTCTGTTTTCTTGAAATATATTGGATCAGACAAAAAGCTTTGATTACCTGAACTGCATGAAGAACTGATACAAATTCTCTCATTGTTGGATCTTTCATCTGTCCTGGTGCGCACAGCTAAAAGCTTTCCTTTTCTAATCACAAAAACAGTACAGAAGTTCGGAGTGCTCTCAGAAATCTTGTTGGACATTTTGATGCCTTTAAGTTTCCTACAAACATGGGAGATATCAGTTAACTTCTGATTTTTTTATACATATAAAATATGTCATATAGCAAATAAACATTTTATAAATGTTTGGGAGCATCAACATTATCCTAACTAAAATCAAACTATGACAAAGCTTGTACGAGATAAGGGTACTGTTTTAAAAGAAACTATACATTATATTTCCAAAAGTTTCCTTTTGTTTGGGTAGTTTACTGTTTTAAGAGAATTAAAATATTTTATTTATGTGTGCTAAGGTTAAGAGGGACGCTAAATCTGATATGGGTTTTCCACTGGTCAACAGTTGTATGTTTTACAGAGTAAAATATAAAAATAGTTCATGACTGTTTAATTGGGTCATTATAGTCTCGAGAGTTTATAAAAGTGTTAAATTAAACCACAGACTTTTAAATTTGGGCTGAAATAGTCCTCCGGATTTAAGCCCATATTGAAATAGTCTGAGGACTAGATTGGCACTTATATATGCTCTTAGACTAAAATGAACCCCTGCAAAGAGTCTGAGACTGCTTTGCCACCTTTCTCATACTTTATAGGTCACCTTCACTAATAGCAATGTTAAGGGACAATAATGGGTTGCAATAATTTGCAAGTTTTATAAAAAGAAATGGTGCTAAATCTCTTGAATCAGTAATTTTATAATAAATCAATCAAATTTTCATAGAAACAAACATTAACAATGATTATCATAAACCAGTGAAAGAATGTGAAGCAATATTTCTATACTTTTTTATCAAATTTAAAAGCTTCATATAACATGTCCAAAATGAGTTGATCAGGACATAACTCTGGCAAAGTTCCACAGTTCTAAAGTATGACTTAACAAGAAATGTATCTTATGAGTCAACATGAAGTAAAAAAGAAAGTTTGCAGAACTTAATACATAGGAAAAATATAGTAGTATCAACATGTGAGGACAAGGAATATATATGTCTGTACAGAACAAAAAAATAAAAAACTACAAAAGTATTAATGTGAGGCAATGCACAACATTGGTTTCTTCTGATGGTACAGGCCCAGGAAGCTAAATGGTTTAGAGTATCTAATGCAACTTAGATAATGCTATCTAATGCAACTTAGATAATGCAATGAATATAAACCGCACAAAAAAATAAAATAAAAAAATCACAGACTACTAAATACACAAAAAATGCACCCTCCTTTGATGTAAATCTATAAATATTAAGTTTGAACCAAAAAATAATGCAAATATTGATTAAATTATAGGAAATCAAATGGAAAATTTGAAACCCCAAAAATCAACTAACAACTAAAATTTTACACCGCAATTGAAACATTCACTAGAGTAAATTTGACCAGAGAACAAGACACCTACAACATTGATAACAAAATATTTTAGAAGAAAAAGATTAATGAAAGATATACCAAGGTGACGAAGATCCAAGTGTCATATCAAAAGAGCCAGCATTCCCTAAAATTTACGCTCAAGAAAATCTCATATCCGACAGCCACACATAATTGAAAACAGGAATTTGAACTGAATCCAAAAGCCATCTTTTCACATGCCTCAAATTTATATATTAATAAAAATTTCTTCCCTCTCAACCAACGGCCTCTAACATTGGTTCAAGTGATGTGAATGAGACCACGATAGAATTACAGGTCTCATTTATTCCCAAAAAATAAATATATTAATTAATTAACAAAAACGACCCAATTGTTGCCAACCTCTCAAAAGTATGACTAGCTAAATTCCACCAAAATAATTTAAAAATTGCTGCATTGAACAAATCTGAGGGTTGTGAAACCTTTTTGTTAAGATATGAACAGTATCCAACCATCCATGTTAATTTGGATTGAATATATTTTTACAATTAAAAATGCTTTTATGACATTCACATCTAAAAATGTTTCTTAAAGCCGCAATGCCATATCCAAAGTAGAGCAAAATCAGTACATTTTATCAGCAAATATTCTTTATGCATCATAAACATTCTCACAGCTCACAAAACTATGGCACATATAAATCTGACAAGGATATTGAAATATATCGATATTGATAGTTTAAAAGAAGTAAATTTTGATAAGGCTTAAGATTTGCAACGAGGGTTTCTTCGATTACAAACCGTAATTTTCAAAACATAAATTAAACAAATTTCAATAAATCTTCTTCAGAAAATAGCTAGGTGTTCATGTAAAGAAACTGGCTACGCAAGAACCTTGTAATCATATTTCTAGAAGAAGCTCCAATGACAAGCCTGGAAATATTAAAATTTTCAACCTCCTTTCCAATTTCTTCTGCTACATCATCACCTTCCCTTACCACGATTTCCACCTCTAACTGCATATTAGAATAAAAAATAAATTAGTCACAAGTACTTCTTCTTACTAAAAGCTATAGCAATTTTGATCCACCACCCCACAAATAATATACAAATAGAAGCCTCACCTTTCTACGAGAGCAAATTTCCTTATAAGGAAAAATCATTGCACGTGTCTGACATTCTATATCTTTTTTGTATGCGGATACTATGTCATCACGCACTTGAGAAATGGGAACAAAGGCCCCCACTAAAAACAACAAAAAGAAGCAACGAACTATAGTCAAATTTTAAATATTATACTTAAGATAAAAAAACAAAAACCAGATATGGAGGTTATCCGCATAAGAAAAAAAGAGCATATTTTAACCAAGACAGTATCAAGATTTATATACTAGCAATGATTCTTTTTCAATCATATAACCAACTGTCAATAAAATCAAGAAAATTCATGCTGATCTACACCATGATGAGAACCAAAAGACCAAATCCAATAAGATTTTGTGATTCAACCATTCATCAGCTAAATAAATTTGGCATGGGAATGGGCAAGCCATCTTCATTATTATCAATAGCCTTGTCCCAACTACTTCAACCCAAGTTTTTGAGTCCACATTCTCCATTTATTTATCTTGAGTGTTGTAGGAGACGTTTATTCTATTTTCTCATAGGTAGTCCAAATGGTGAAAATGTTTTGCAAAACTTATAGCATAAGTAGGGAAATTCTATGAAATATTTATAGATGAAACTTAAAAGAAAAAATTTCAAAGTAACTTTTCTAGTTTTGACTTGAAAATGAAAAAAAAATGAGGAGAGAAAAGTATTGTCCTAAATAAAAGTTATTGTCTACCCTCGGATATGATTGTTAAGCGTAATGATATTTTCTATATCTAGAAAATCTATATCTCAATTAAGGACCCCTCAATTATTCCTACTTGCATATCTATCTATGGCATTACAACTGTCTTCCATAATGCTACCCATGATTGATTTGATGTGAAAGTTGTTGATGTTTTATGCTATGTTCAAAATTCATCGATTTAATGGATAAAAACTTTCAGCTCATGCTTTTTCGATGAGAAATTAAACTAAGAAAAATATTATCTTTATTCTCTCGGGGTAACTAAGATTTCAAGCTAGTTGAAATAACTGTCATGGTGAATTTGACATTATTGACTTAGCAAGTGCTGGAATGTGAGTCTGCAACTCTCCATTAGGATAGATGTTACCTTCTCAAATTTGAGTCATATTAATCCAATGAATTTTGTCTACTTACTTTTTACTAGAAAGTTCTTTCTAATTGTTTGTTCATGTAACAAATTCACATTTCACCATTTAAAAATAGTTTGTATGAGCAATAGATGTCCACAAAAACATTCAAAATGGCGAATGTAACACAATTTCCCATTTCCAATGTGCAGATCTTGACATGAATTATATAGCAAATATCATATTAATGAATATAATAATAATGATGGAGGAAAAATGAATGACCATTTACAGCAATAATCTTCGATTCTTCATTCCCATCCATTATAAAAGATGCTCTAGTGACGTAGTCTGTGTCATTACATATTTCCTACCTAAAAAATGGACTCATATGTGACAGAGGACATATTTTTTTTGCAGAAATAACATTAAAGGGGATCAAATACAAAGCCTGGCTACAGATAGTTCAATCTCAGCCATATTGATTACAGTTAATTAACAAATAGATACATCGAGATAGAATAAAAACAAAAGAAATCTTACTTGGAGTTGGTATCGTTTTGACGGGCGGACGAACATAAAATAGCTTCAAATGAACTCTCTCCACAGATAAAAATGCATCCAAAGCCCATTTAAGCGCAAGCTTGCTTCTTTTAGTCCCATTGATCGCAACCAGTATGGTCGAAGAGTAATGAAATAAGGACTCTCCCTTGTCCGCCATTCCTTTCTTTGAGCTATCTCGTTTCCCAACATCAGCTTCCATTCTCTTGGCTTCTTCCTTCTCTTGCGTTTCGATGCTTTAAAACCCCTCTCAGCTGAAAATAAGTTATGAGAAATAAAAAAAGGGGAAAGGAAGCCACACCTAAAAACAAAACGCAGAACCGTCCATCACTAACGCTCACAGACACCAAAATTCACGCTTCTAAACTATTACAAACAGATAATCAAAACCTAAACCTCCATTAAAAAGCAATTCATAAAGAAAGGAAACTGAAACCCAGAGTAAAACAACAAAAGCCAGAACCTACCACTTCAATCGAACGCTAATGTATAGAATCCAAATCTCTAAACTACCGCAAAGCTCCAAGCAGTATAGTCGACGAAAAAGCAAATGGTGAGCAAGTATGATCTTTCCCTCTCTCCTAGGGCATCCTCAATCGTTCAGAGAAAGGAAGAAGATACCATAAAGGCCATTAACAAGCCTAGAAGCAAATAATGTCCATGCAATTACGCCGCCCTTCTGAAGTTAAACGCAGAAGAGCGGGGCAGCCAAAAAAAAGTCCTACGAAGGCGAAGCAGAGCAAGCACATTCTTAATTTACCCATCTTATTATATTTGTAGACGACTGATACGACAAAATTAAAATAAATTATTGTAATTAATCATACATAATTAGTTTTAACGGATAATTAAATGCACCCCAAACATTATTATTTAATATTTCTAATTACAGATATATTTTAAGACTAATTTATACTAATATGATTAAATTATTTTACAGTATTTTTATAAGATAAACTTACATTTTACGGGCATTACAAACATAGTTAATAATAAATTTATTAAATTATAGCTTATTTTCTTTGACCTCTTAATATAACAAAAATGTTAAAATAATTAACTGAGCATTAAACAGCATTATCAATGTGAAGCCGACTAATTTGGCAAATACTTAAAATGTGTCCCTGGGAGTGTAAATGAACCGAACACAAACGAACATAGCTTATATTTGTGTTCGGTTAGTTTGAAATTACGTGTGTTTGAAATAGGCTTGTGTTTGAAATTGTTCTTGAAGTTACTGTTCGTGTTCGGTTTGATTTGTTTGAAATATTTTTGAAACATTTGAATTGTTTGAATTATCTGAATTATTTGAATTGTTCGAAATCTTACAAATTTGTTTGTATTGTTTGAATTGCATGAAACATGTCAAAAACTTAAACCTATAAGAAATTAATGCTTAAACAAGTATGAATCACAGCACAAATCCAAATAGCAGAAGCACGGCTCACAATAAATCCATAATATCATATTTTATCCATAAAAAAATTCAGATATAGAGGCAATATGCGAAATTTAACTCCCAAAAACTAGGTTTCACTCAAAGAAACTAAATAAATCTAAAAAAATATAAGAAAATTTAAGCTAAGAGAAGAATCTCAAGATAAATACGAAATTATAGAATTTAATATAAGCTAAAAGACGAACCTGAATATCAGATTATAATTTATAGGATTTAATTTTTAAAAATATGATAATTTTTTAGAGTATATAATTATTTTTAAAATATGATAAATTTTTTATATTATAACTATTTTAAATTATTTTATCTTTCGAACAATAACGATTCGAACACGATCGAACAAATGATTGTTCGTGTTTGATTAGTTTATAAACCAAGCGAAAAAAATTTGTTCATGTTCATCTCGTTTGCTTATCAAATGATTCGAACACAAACTACCCGACGAGCCGAAGACGAAATGTTCGCGAACAACGAGTTTTTTTTACAGCCCTACCGTTCACAGATAAAAGAATAATTTATATATCAAAAATCAATTTTCTTGGGTCAAAATTCTCACTTAACAGGTCTCAAGATCCTGGGTTAGCGCAGCTATCTAAAAGACACAACTTTCATCGAAGTAATCTATTTGAGGAACACGCAAATCTAACTCCTCAATGTGTGCATGTGTCACTTGTCTTGAACTAATTGTCGAGTTGATTTTGCGAACTACATTACTAAACTTATGAACAATTTCATATGACAAACTGACTAACCAAACTCATCAGCCTTGTTCGCCTTCTCAACAATCGTCATAATTATAAGAAATCCAAAATTAAAGATTAACACCAAATATTAACATGTCACATTTTCATTTATGAGTCGTCTGACACCACGTCGCGATCTTTTCATCAAATAACCACGAACAAATCTTCATATGACGCGACTTGTATTCTAATATTTTCTTGTATATATATAAAAGGAAGGGAGGGAGTGAAGAAGAGGTCACACTTTTCGAGCCCTTTTACCGGACCTTACTCCGCACAACTCTTTTGGTCCTCTATTTCTACTAGATCTTCTCCTTCGCTATAGTTTAGGCCTGGAGTACATACACACATCATTTTCTTTCATCTTTCTTACATCGGTTTCTACTTAGTTGTGTGAACTCATAGATATTATAGGTTCTAAAGGAATTTAACACAATTAAATTGTGATTTTGTCAAATTTCTCCAATAATTTCGTTATATTTTGCATCAAGCTTATACTTTTTATTTGCAAAGAAGATTTTAATAAATCTTTCAGAATTAAAAAAAAAACATTTGTATAATAACCTTAGTATTTATTATTACTTTATTTTTTATTTTATACTCCCCTTAAAACCTATTATTATAATAAAATTTAAAATGTATAAGGAAATGTGAACATCTCATTGCTAGAATAAAGCTCTTCGTCAAACTTATAATTTCGTATGCATTATTCCCTTACTTTTGTTTAAACTAATATTTTATGTTTCCTTTAACTGCCTTAATATTAAACAAATCAAAGCAAACTAAAATTTCATTGTTCATGAGATGAGAATCCAAATAATCCCAACATCTCACAATGTTCAATTAATCACTCCTCATAATGATCCATGAAGGCAATTGTTGAATCATGATTTGTCTGTAAAACACGTATAAAAAATGGATCGCAAGAAAGGAGAGAGAGAGATAGAAAGAAAGAAAGCGACACAGAGAAGAATGAACATTATTGAATAGTAAAATATTGTGTCGATCATGGCAATCATTTTGACTTCTCTTATGCATAAAATAATCTCCCTATTTATAGAAGAGAGGGTATGATATGGTGATGTTACACTTTTACCACTGTTTGTATATAATATTTTAGATATTTTACATGTATGAGTGTATTGCTCAGCGACTCTTTGGTTTGGTCGGTTGAGCTTGATTGGCGTTGGGTTGGCAGGAACGGTTCGTTTGGCTTTGGCTTGTTCGGTATTGTCGATCGGTTGATTTAGTCTAATTGTCGACCATTGATCCCTGGTGAGAAACTCATGTAGGCAGTGCAACGTGAGATTATCGAGCAGAAGGTGAATCATCGTAACTCGAGAAGTTGTTTGCTCCTTAACAATGAGAGCCTAACGGATGACTACGAGACTCTTTGTTGTATAGTTAATTCCTTATCCCTGATAAAAATCCTCGGGGGCGTCTATGGGATGGCTGGTGATATTGAGAAATTAGATGATTTCTTGGATCGGTTCTACAAGAAGGTATGTCTATTTGTCTCATTTCAGTCTGAATGGTTAGGGTTTGAATCACTTAGTCATCTTTTTGTCATGCTTGTGGCTCGATTGATTTCATCTTTAGTTTGACCGGCTACACCCGGTCGGATAAGTGGGTCTCATAGCCTTCTATCAATGGGCATTGCTAGATCGTACTTTTCTCCACTAGATTGTCAAATCCCCTCAATATCAGTGCTGACAGATTCTATGTACATAATATATTTCTCAAGTTCGCTTACTTTTTGAAAGTGACGTTGTGATAAAAATAAAAAAATGTAATGCAAAAAATTTTATCACATTTATTATTAGTATTTGATTCAATAATTGAATTTCCTCAATTTTTGCGCTTTGATCCTTATAAATAAGTTATGATGAGGCTCTTTGCTTTCCATGATTATTCTGAATCAGAGGACTTCCAAGTAGTGTGATGGAGAACGTGTTGAATCCTATGACTAAAGTCCTTAGTAAAGATATGCTTTATGTTGCCATTAAAAAGACCAACGGAGTGGTATCGCCCGGATAGTAAAAGAAAAAGAAAATAAAGGTGGTTGTGTTGAATGATTCAATGGGATTGTTTGATTCATTCATCGGTACCAAAATTTAGACGACCGACCCGACTATCAATTTGTCGGCTCAACCTTCTAATGGGGAACAAAGCCTGCCGACCGAACAGATCGTGCAAAAAGTTGTTGATGTTGCTGGCGCTTGAGGCGCAAGGAACTGTGAATGCTCTAGCATCACCTAGTGAGTACGGTGTGCAACTCTATTGTATGAGGAGTCGATCTTGCCTCTTGGATTTGGATTTTTCATGTCTTTTTTTCCTTATGTTATTTTTTTGTGCAACTGGCCTGGTCTCGAAAATCCTTGGCGATGATTCACTTTCGTCAAATGTTGGTGTGAATTTGATCGTGGGGCCAGCGATGGTTGCCCATGTACTAGTCAAGGGCAGCCTAGTCTCGAGCGAGCATGACAAGGTTGACTGCCCATAAAATCCTGTTGAAACTCGCGTGGGAAGCAACTATTGGACATCAGGTCTCTTTTAGATCACTGATTGGCCTCCCAGACAAGATTAAGAACTCATCTGCTTAGTTGGGTGAAATCCAACAAGGTAAGAACATGCGCCAATTGCTTACTTATGTGGAGAAAGTGGCGAGAATAGATGAAGAGATGACTGCTATTCATCAGGAACTATTGGACATCCTGGATAGATGCTTTATACTCCAATCTCAAGTCGATTCAGATTGGATGAAGGAGCGAGTGATCCCCTTATAAAATTTTTTCTCTCGGACTAGCTTCCGAGTATAATTTGTAATATTTTTTTTCTTGAAATAAAATTTATCTTTCCGTTCTTGATTCATATGTTGATGTGATTCTTCTATTAGTTCGCTATTGACATTATTGTGCAAATCTATTTTTACCCCTATGCGACAGCTATGCTTATTATGGTTTTCCATATATAAAAGTGAGTGGTTTGATTGACGTTCGACTCTTAGTGTCCTTTTCTCTTCGCTTCTCCTCATCCCGTCATCTTTCTACTCATTGTGTTCAGCTTTGATGGCTCCAAAGTACTCTCCATAAGCCTTTGGTCGATCGTTTCAACTGACTGATCAACGATGACTTAAGGGTAGGTAGATCGGCTGCAGGAGGCTTGCATCTTTGATCCCACTATCAAGCTTTGGGCTGCATGTGAGAATGACCGCACGACCACTCTGTATGGCTCTGATATCATATTCTACAAGGATCAATTCCACTTTGTCTTGAGACTGCCTCTCTATTGGGATTTGCGAGTCATTTTTAATCATTACAATCATTCCCACTCAGATTATGTTGAATTTCATTGTTGCTATCACGATATATGTCATTTTTTATCGCTCGTTAGGAATCTAAAGTTGACAGAACTCTTCACGTATCTATTCTCATTCTGTGTTAGTTCAAGCAGTTATGTTCAGTTTGCCTTCCTTTGTAAGGTCTAATTGCTGGCGCTGAAGAATAAGTTGAAGGACAGGAAGCTTTGGTTATGCATTGACTTCTTCTTCAGGCTGGTTTGTTCAGAACATTTCGTCCTCCTATCAAATCAATGAAGAAGGTGCCATATTGGGCAACGGTGGAAGCAGAGGGATCGAAGGACAACAACTTTCAGTTGGCTATTAGGGTTGTCAATGAATCAATTTATGAACAACTAGAACTCGACTTGATTAAGACTCGATCATATTCGTTCAAATTAGTAAATAAACAAGTTTGAATAATTTTAAAAGCTCGAAGCTTAAATAAACTAAACATGAACATACTCGAACTTGGTCACATATGTTTACGAACAAACCATTTGTTGTTCAACAAACAACTTATTAAATACTCGATATTAAATTCGATAATAACTTGTATCATAGATCATATATTATTTAATAGATTTAATTAATTATAGTTTATATAATTATAGATTTAATAGTAATATATTGTAATATAAATAATATTTTTCATTAATTGTTAATTATATAATGATTTTACTAAATTTACGTATTAGATGTGAAAATACATAAGACTCATGTAGCATGCATGAAATGCCCCTTAAAATTAATTTTAAATCTTCCACAAACCTCACATTCCCTCTGGCCTCTCACAGTTTCACGTCTCCTAATTTCATTTAATTTTTTATAGAGATATTACAACACATATGATCATGGTTCATGAGCTACTTTCATTTTTGCAAAGTCTATAATCGATAAATTAGGAAGTATGATCAAATTTATAAATTTATTTATTAAATTTTTTATATGAAAATATAGATACTCCTTTGAATCTTATTTTGGCTGGTTTAAATACTCACAGACTTGCAATAAATAAATCAAGTTCAAATATTAAAAATTTAAAACAAATAAAGCTTGAACAATATATGACAGTATGACACAAGCTAAAGTCAAACACAAACAACTTATAATTATATCAAGTCGAATCCGAATCATGATATACTCAGCTCGACTCTGCGGGATGACCTTTCCACTGGTATCCATGATCGGGCGATTATTGACCGGGCATTCCAACCCCATGCGTTCAGACGAATGATGGAGAAGGACTAGGCGGACGCTAATGCTCGAGAGGCTATGCAGGATGCGGCAACTGCAAAGAAGAAGGCACGATCAGAGTTCGCCGCCTCACTTTAAAATCTTATTTAAATTTAAATTATAATAGTATTTATTTAAGTTGATCAATCAAAAACATTCTCCAAATGAAACTTCATGACATTCTTTTTATTTTTTGTTCATCCATCGAAGAAAACGAATCTCAAATTTTATTCTTATTTCTAAAACTCTTAATTTCCAACTTGGCAGATTAGACCCATCTAAACAAGTTATTAGTCATCATCACAAGATTATCAACATTTCGTAGACCAGACGTTAAGGAACTTGCCCGTCCATCTGAAAACTAAGGCTAATAATTGATGGGTTCATTTATTTATTTATTTATTTATTTTTATTTTGAATGTTTAACGTACATGCCACACAATTCCTATGCATTTATATATCTGACACATAATTTCAATCTATATATATATGTTATAAATATACAAATAAAATTTTAGGTGTTAGATACTTAAATACAACTTATTTTATTAATAACTTGTTTGAAACTCTTTTGAAATTAGTTTAATAGTTAGGTGTTAGATACTTAAATACATCTTTCAAGTTCCTAAACATGTCCTCACATTCGATCGTCCATTCAAAATGTTGATTTTTCTTAAATGGATGGCTTTTTAGGATCTGCTGTTAAATGTGGTCAATATATTCGAGCTCATATATTAAAGGAAATTTAAATGCATACCATACAATTCTTATGTATTTACAGATCTAACACCTGACCTTTCATATTTATATTTACATACTATTCTTATGTCAAGGATTTGAGTTCATATATACATTTTGCAACACAGTTCTTTATTTTCTTTCATTAAAGGGAAATTTACATGCATACCATACAATTCTTATGTATTTACAGAGTTAACACCTAATCTTTCATATTTATATTTACATACAAGTCTTATGTCAAGGATTTGAGTGCTATGCATGTAACTATTAAAGTTTGGGTGTTAAATATGTAACTAAATTAAAATTACATTCAATCTCTATGCCTATTCAACTATGTTTAGGACGTGTATTTGATTTGTGAATAGTCGATGATGTTGGTTTGCTCTTATCAAGAAGAATTAATGCACACAAAGTTTCCACCAACTTTCAGTCGTGTTCATATTTTTTGTACAAAAATGTTGGCATTTCAAAAATAGTGATGAGTAATTTATCATTTCTATTTTGATCCATGAACTATTGTGCTCAGCCGCTCATAATGTTGACAGTTTCAAACTTATGCAATATTGTATGTTTTATGGTGTATTAAGTGTTGGAAGTGCAAGGAATGATTTAAATAGTTTTTATGTAGCGTGTTGCAATGTTAAATTTAGATCTTTCTCAAACTGATTTATCTGCTAATGAAATTGCATTTGAGGTTGAAAATAGCAGTAAAAATCTGAATATTGTTTCAAGAAAACCGAATATAGTTGTCAAAACAAATAATGCTGAAGTTTTGGCAATGTTTTTATCTTTTGCTATTTTGGAATTTTGTTTATCAATGGCTTTGAATCTTTTGTTGGTATAGTTGTTGTTTGCAAGTTGGATTCATTGGAAGTGGCATGTGTTGGTTTTGTTTCTCTTTTGCTGGTTTAAAATTTTGGATTTATATGTTGTTTTTTTTTGTTTTAGCTATGACGAATTCTAGAGATGCAGAGATGATTCAACCAAGCTAGAAATTTTTTTTCTATCTTTAAGATGGAATCACCATGATTAAAATTCAGGTAAGTTTTGAGCTCTTCTTTTCTCTTCTCCTTCTCTTTGATGATTTTTGTGAAACTCAATGGAGTCTTTTTGCTATTAATTCACTTATTGTTGGAAGGTGGAAGCTTTTTAGTCATTTGGTTGTTGGAATATGAAAATATAGAAGTTACTTCTAAACATTTTTGTTTATTGTTGAATGGTGGAAGACTGGAAGCTTTTAAGGTATTATGTTTGTTGTTGGATGGTGAAATCATCCACAGTTACTTCTAAAGAGGAAGCAGGTGCAGGCTGCAGCTGTTTTGTTAAGTATTACTTCTCTGTGACATATGCTTTTTGTCAAGTATTACTCTTCTGTCATTTCTTATTAGGAAAATTTACATACATACCACTCAATTTCAACTAACTACTTTCTGCTACTCTGCTTTCTGCTACACTGCGATCATTAACTTATGCACTAATAGATACCATCTAAGCTTTGGCAACCATTATCACGATCATTCGAATGACTTGTATGAAACACCACTTATAATTTGTGGTATTTAGAATTTAAATGTAGTATAAATATGTAATAAATTGATGTGTTGTAATTTTTATAATTTTTTTTGTAAGATGTAAATATTTGAATGTATAAATTTTATAATTGTCATTGATTTTAATGAAGTAATATATTTTTTTTGTTTAATATGTGTTCATGTGCGAATAAAGCTTTCAAAACATTACTATGATTGTGAGTTTGTGACATGTAATTATAAATTTATATTTTTGTCCTCTTATTTCAAAAATTAAAAATTTTCAAATTTAATGATATAATACAATTTTATGAATATTTGTTCATTTGCTTCAATGATCTAAATGTTTTATTTCTCTCAAATTTTTAATAGATTAATAAATTTTGCTTCAAAAAGTTTTTTTAAGCAAACACTTTTTCATTCAAAATTAAATATTTAAATTAGCTTTTTATTTATATCGAGCCTAATTCGAGACGAACACAAGCCGAACACGAACAACGAAAAATTAGAGAGTCGAACACGAACAAATTGTTCACGAGCTGGTTCAAACATGAGCTGAACACGAACAAGGATATTTTTAAACGAGCCGAACACAAGCTGAACCTTGGCTCGCTCAAGTTCGGCTCGTTTACACGTGTACTTACAAAAAGGAACAACTCTTCCCAATGCTATGCTATTCCTAAGGGGATGTTTGCTAGTTGAATTTGAGCAGGATTTATGATCTATTAACATAGATCCAGCCTAATAAAAAAACCAGACAAATAAAATCCATACCACGCTAAGTTCAAAATTTCCCCCTTCTTTACTTTTTTTTAATGTAAACCTGAATTTATTAAATCCAATTATTATGTGAATTTAAATGATTTAGCTTAGAGAGAAAGTCACGGGAGTGAATGTATAACAAACACCATAAACGAATTTAATGAATTTAACGTTAAATTAAACCAAATATTATTTTGGATTTACACTATTTGAATTTGATAAATCCAGACTTACTAAATATTATTTAGCCTAAATCTTATATGCAGCCAAACACCCCCTAAGAGTGTCAATTCTTACCAATCCTCTCCCACATCCCTCCTTATAACCACATGCCAATAAGCTTTGTTGGCAATCGCCTTTCTACAACCTCTTAACTAAAACGTAGATTGAACATATTGTGCGACTACCCACTCGTCCTCCAAGCAATCGATCAGCCTCCCCAACAACCTTCACCGTCGACGTTTCTCGTTTTGTAGCCTTTGGCTTCTACCCTTATTATTATGGCCATACACCATTTGTGAACAATGAAAACTATGTCTAGCAAGATGAGATAGCAAATGTATTTGAAAGTCTGGATGAGAGATTTTTCTTATTTTTTTACGCACCTGTAATATAAAAAACACCTTGTGGTTAGAGATAAAACACGGAATCTTGAGATCAAGTGGGTTGCATGATTAAGTAAATATGACAACCATTAAGCTGCTTATGAGTTTATGACACCAATTTATAGAGCGTCGGAGTAAGTAATACTACATTATCTCCTTTTTTTACTTCATCTTCATCTTCTTCTTTATTAGTCTTATCCTAATTATTTGGAATAGTTTATATGAATCCTCATTATCCATGAAAGCTGCATGAGACATTAACTTCATCTTGCGCAATTCTTAACCATGCTTACTTAAAGTTACACAACAAAATAATTGCTGGAAAATGTATGCATTCCCCTTATAACGGTACGCTTCCTTCTCAAAACTAAGGAAATGTGATTGCATGCAATAAAACAGCTCCTAAATGCTTACATAAATAAAATAATCTAGAATTACATGTAAGCTTCATCATGCCATCTTTAGGGTCTAAATCAAAACAGAATAAATAGAAAATTTTGATTCAGGGGCACGTACATGATAAATAGAAAATTGTTGGCTGTGCGGCTGTGCCTAGCGTCAACACTAGCTCTGGATCTTTTCTACCGCTTTTTTTGGCTGTTAAAGAGAAGAGTACGTATAAGTTGTACAAATACTTGTATGTGTAAAGTCATAAGTAAAACATGTTATAATATGAAATTACAAGCTACTGGATAATCTTATTATAATTACACACAGGACTAAAATAAAGGAGTGAAAAAAATTGCAAATGTCAAAATTTGTCAGGTTTGAATGGGAATTTCAATCAAGCTATTCAAGTTCTAAGCTTGGTTTTAAAATGGTCTTCCATGCAAAAGGAAGGCATGAATTTTTTTAGGCAAAAAAACCCACTTTATCCTGTTGATATGAATGGGCATGGATCTTGAATAGGTTAGGCAACTAAATGGTTCGTCGTAATTTACACCCAAAAAAAAAAAATCCAAAATCTGTGTTAAGAAAATCTCCTAACTTTTATGTGAAACTATTAAGCATGAGCCAATATAATGAACCACAAAGCAGCAAAAAAGTGAAAACCACATAAAGAATATCAAAATTTACAATTGGTACACTTGCAAAGCTTGAGTACACCCTTTCTCAAAAAAGAGAATGAAGATTTACATACATACCACTCAATTGTTATGTATTTACTATTTCCGGATAACCCAAACTTTAATTTTTACATATATGACACCTTACCAATACATGAAAATGTGCAATTCACTTTTTAAAAGTTAAAAAAGTGACATTTTTAAAGATTTGGATGGCATAAATTAAGAAAATAAAATTATCTGTTAGATATTTTAATACATAAGAATGGGGTGGCATGTATGTAAATGCCCCAAAAGAAAAATAAGGCCCAATGCCTCCAAGGCAGATAAGCCAGAAGATACCTATAAGAGAAAGTGGGTTAAACAATGACAAAAAAATCATCTACTTCAAAGTTCCTCGGGTACCTTTACGCCATTCTATACACTCAGCTCAGAATTTCTGGCACAACGATAATAACAATTAACAGAGATTGCATACCATTGCCACAAAAGAAAAAAATCTTCCTTTAGTTGCTACTCTTTTTCTCCAGTCCTGCCCTTGTTCTTTCCCTTCTCAAATTTATTCCTTCATTCTATTTTTGCTATTTAACAACCAATTCATGCATCAGGCAGCATGGCACACACGATTTTTGGTATGCACAAAAACCCATATCTGAATCAATTTAATTACATACCAAAAGCCTCTTTAATGCTCTTCCATTTATAGAACTTTAAGGGGGTAGTTTTAAAACTAAATTTGAAGTAAAAATTTTAATTAATTTAGAATCGCAAGTCTGACAGATAAATATATCAAAATTTTGAAAAATACTCAAATTCTTAAGTCAAATAAAATTGGCTTGAATCAATTATAGCTGAGTTTAAATCTCACGTTATGAACTTAAATATGTCTTCTAACGTTAATTCCCCTTATCATGAAGGAACCAAACCGAGAAACCAGAAAATTCTTCGAAATCATATAGCTAAAGATTGATCATCTTTAGTTACAAAGTCTGAAATTGAAAGTTTGGTAGCATGTTTTCAAAACAATATAAGCTTAGACAAACAAATGACATAGCATCTGTCAAGTTCATCGTATCCCATTTTGTTTTAAGACAAGGATCAAATTGCAATTCCATCCACCAGTTTGATTGATATCCATGAGTAGGAATTTCTCTGGTGGATCGGGGTATCACTTGATATTCAATCAAAGATTGTGCATACCACTATGTGCCATTTACAAATTATAATATACAATATAAATTAAAAAAAAAAGAAAAAAAAAAGGTATCCATTACAAAATATAAAATAAAAAAGGGCAGATTTTCAATGTGGTGGTTAAAAACGTTACTCTCAACAACACATTGATTTAGCGGCTTCATCAATAGATTGGAAATATATAAATATCACCCCTTATCATAACTAGTCTAGTCTCCTGATACGTTTATTCATAATGTAAGCATAACATGAGTCCTACTGGTACAAATAGTATCATAAAGGAAACAATTACCCTCGTTAGACCTCCTTTATTCTTTATTTAGTTAAGACAATACTTCTTCGCTGGCAAAAGAAGCTTGAATACATACTATTAGTTCTGAATCAAACACTCACACCTTTTATGTTTAGGGCGCTCTTTTAGTAACTACTAGTCCAATAGAAAATCACTTATTGATGTAAGAAAAGTATGTGCAAGTGAAACTCCTTATTTTGAATTTGGGTGAGTTAATGCTGGGCACCTAACGAACAATGCTGCCACTCAATATAGTAACATATGTTCTATTTGATGCTCAAGACAAATAATGAAGTCATTTCTAATTACTACATTTTAAATGGCATAGAGGATTAGTAAAAGTTGCTAAACAAAAACATATTGATGGGCCGGAAGGCCTACAAAAGAATGACTACCATAGGTCAAAATTTGGTTATTGACTAATTGTTCTTGGGGCTGGGTCCTTCAATAGAGATATACTAATGCAAAAAAGGAATTGCATCCAACGACTCAAATTAGAGAATGATTAGGTCCCATGGCACTATTAAGTTAAAGAATGTAATTAGGGATTCTAAATTAGTGTTCATTCCTACCAAGTGAACTTCGTAGTGCATACTGTGAATTTTGAATAACCTTTTTCTCACTGAATACATAGATAATTCACCTATAAATAGGTGAGTACACGAGATAAAAGGAGGAAAGAAATCTCCCTACAATTAAGTAATTCCTTTAATTATGGAATAAACATAAATACCTATAATTAAGGAATTAACCTTTTTATACCATGACAAAATGTAACAAGTACTAAATAGAATAAAGTAAATAATAATGAGCATAATTCCACACTCCCCTTCAAGATAGGTTGTACAGATTGTACATGCCCAACTTGTTGGTTAGCTTATCAAAACTGGACTTAGGGAGAGCCTTGGTGAGAATGTATGCGGTTTGGTGTTTAAAAGGAGTATAGACCACTTCAATGATTCCATCGTCCACCTTCTCTGAAATGAAGTTTCTATCAATCTCAATGTGTTTCGTTTGGTCATGATGAACAGGATTCTTTGTGATATTGATTGCAGCTTGATTGTTACAGAACATCTTGATAGAATCTTCTCTCATAATTCCAAGCTCCTTGAGAAATCTTTTGATCCACATTTTTTCACAGATACCAAGCGTCAGTGCTCTGTATTCTGCTTCTGCACTACTCCGAGACACCACCGATTGCTTCTTACTTCTCCAAGTCACTAGATTGCCGCATACATACGAGCAATACCCAGAGGTTGATCGTCCGGTGGATATATCTCCTGCCCAGTCAGCATTAGTAAAGACTTCTACCTTTTGAGTATCATTCCTTTTGAATAATAATCCTTTCCCAGGTGTCATCTTTAAGTATCTTAAGATACGGTTGACAGCTCTCATATGTTCCTCAATAGGACAGTTCATGAATTGACTTACTATGCTTACTGAAAAACTTATGTCTGGTTTGGTGTGGGATAAGTAAATAAGTCTACCAACAAGCCGTTGATATCATCCTTTGTCGACAGATAAACTATCATTCTCCATTCCAATCTTTTTATACGGGTCTATTGGAGTATCTATTGGTTTGCATCCAAGCATATCAGTTTCTTTCAATATGTCCAATGTGTACTTCCTTTGAGTTACGGCTATCCCCATTTTGGATATTGCAACTTCCATTCCCAAGAAGAACTTCAAGTCTCCGAGGTCCTTGATTTCGAATTCATGGGCTAGAAACTTCAACTTCTTCAGCTTTACCATGTGAATTTTGAATAACTTTTTTTCTCACTGAATACATAGATAATTCACCTATAAATAGGTGAGTACACGAGATAAAAGGAGGAAAGAAATATCCCTACAACTAAGTAATTCCTATAATTATGGAATAAACATAAATATCTATAATTAAGGAATTATCTTTTTTATACCATGACAAAATATAGCAAGTACTAAATAGAATAAAGTAAATAATAATGAGCATAATTCCACACATACCAACAAGATATTTATAGATATTACATAATACATATCAATAGAGAACAGAACACTTGAAATTTAGAACGAAAAGAGTAGAACTAGAAAATAAGAGATTGTGTGATTATATTTTATTATGTTGTTCTGTATAAAAATAAAATGGGACCTTATACATAAATTGGTAAAGAAATAACAATTAAACAAAGAAATAAATTTGAAAATCAGCCATCAATGCTAAAACTATTCTTTAATACTAGAATCCAAATTTAGCGGCACAACAAAATAGAGTCCATGGATTGCCAGACTGCCATAAATAAAAAGGTTCTGACTACGAAATCAAAATTATCTCAATGTGACAACATCAAAATTATCTAAACAAAAGATTTTATAAATCTTGACCAATTTTTATCGAAATGGCACTTATATCTTTTTAAGTTCACTATGAAATGATAAATGATTATGAACAAAAGTCATTTGACAAATATAACTTTCCCATTTATTACTAATTTTTGAAAATGTGCCATTTGAAAGTACTTTCCTTTGAGTTGAATTAAATTTTTTACTAATCTTAAATTATTCAGGCTTAGAGGGGATTGACGTAGAGTGACCTAAAGTCTTGGATTCACTCATGTAAATAAGATGATATGTAAAAAAAAAAAAACACAAAAGAACACAATTCACAATCTATAGTAATAAGATACTCTTTTGAACAAAAAATAGTAAACATGTTTAATTTGGTCCAAAAAACAATTTCACTCACCAAAATATGAAACTTTGTAGAAAATCTGAGAACAAATAAAACTATCGCAATGCTTAAAATTCATATTGCAAAACCAAAAAATGGCATGTAGCAAACACAACCAAAGATCAATTATTCATGCAAAACCATGCACACGATAATTAAATAAAAAAGAATAAAAAATAAAAATAACCAATTTAAAGATTCAAGCCTTACTTTGTTGCAATAGAAGTATGCCTGGGAAGCCGCTGTCAAGGCTTGCACCACAATCGCAAAATTCTCATCCAATCAAAAGAGAAACATAAAATTTATTAAATAATTCCTATTGAAAAAGTATGTCACGGGTTCTTATTCATAACCCCAAAATAAATAGCTTCTTAGAATCCTCTAAAATTTGGCCTAAATTTTGTAAGTTTCAATTCAAGCATCAAAGCCAACCATATAAGATAGATAAAATAGAAAAGTCAAATATAAGATTAGCAACGAACAAGCATGATAAACTACAACAAAAAGCCTCAAATTGGTTGGTGCAACGAACCTCAGAAGCAAGATCAAACGCAACAAAAAAGCTTAAAAATACATTTTTGGCAAAAGCCAACAACAAAAGATCTGATCATTGGCATTGCACAAACAACCGTAGGCCCTAAAAACAACCGTAGGCCCTAAAGCACCACAGCAAGCTAGAATTGAGAAGATAGGAAGGTAAAAAAATAGCACTTTAAAAATCAATAGATAGCTAGTTCAAGCCACTAGAAAAAAGTAATTGAGAAAATGTGTGAGCTGAATTAAAAACACGTATAACAAGCTAGAAATAAACCAAATCCATCATAATACCATGCACAAGGGAACGCATCTCATTCTAATACAAAACAATATCATAAACATGTTATATTAAGAAAAACAAATTATAAAATAGAACATTAAGACAACTAGAAAAGCATAAAAAATTAGAATGTCATTGTGCCCACCTTAACACTTTATAATGCATCTTTGAAAGAATAATCTTACATATTTCCATCAAGAAAACAATCAAGAATTTTTTATTTGGTTATTTTGTTCATGGGTCTAGCGAGTGGCAGTCTCACAAATCTGTAAATATTTTCTACTTCATAATGTTGTTTTTGCTAAAATAATGGGGAAAGACATCGTCAGATAAGAAGGAATAAAAGTTGGATAGCATTGCATGCATGGGAACAAACCAACTGACTAGCAAAAAAGGAATGAAATAGAAAGGAACATAAAATACTAGACATACATTGAAGCCAACAAAAGAAGATATGGAAAAAATTTGGTTGGCTCTAATTCAAACTAAGAAGTTCTCTGACATTTTCATGCAATATTTTGACTTTACAGAGAACTTATTGGTTGTCCAACTACAACTTTAATTCAACTAAATTCCTTTACTTCACTAAAAATATATTTTATATCAGATAGATTATAGCATGTGATAAGGGGTTTTGATTATGGGATATATCTTGTCTACTTTTCCCTTAAACCCTTTTATTTGACTCATCTTAGAGCCAAAGATAAAGAGTGGCACATGCAAAATAAAAGTTTTAAGTGCTAAACTGAAACCAGTTCAAATTAAATAGATATGACTCAAAATTAATCTATTCCAAGTTAAATTAAGAGAATACAAGTCAATTTATTTAACTACATATGCATTACTCTATGCTAAATAAATATTCTAAGTTACTTTTCAAGTTGACTCAAACAGCATTTAAGAAAGGTCAAATTCAAAATCAAGTTGAGTCAATACCAAGTCAAACTTCTAATGGCACTTGAGCAATTTTGAATTTGATTCTTTTTAACATATCCATCTAAATGCCATGGTAGACAAAATGAACCACAATCTTAGAAAACATGAAATTTGAGAAGTTTAAGCAAACTTATTACAGATAACCTCATGAATAATTTCAAAAAAATGGACATAAAAACCTATACATCAATAGAAATGAAAAAAAAAAAAAAAAAACATGGAACATGATACAAAATTCAACAAAGCCATTGAGTGGTTTGTATTGATAAGAAATTTCAATTTCAGAATTTTTTAAGTATGTTCATCTCAGTCGCACGAATGGAAATCCAAATAGCCAATGCTTATTTCTTGCAAAAAATAAAAATATAGCTTGTTGCGTGATGCAAATATTTATTTCATTGAGGAATCATCAGCTATTGATCGCCCACACCACTTAATTCATTCCTCATATGATAAGTTGACAGAAAACTATAATATGTCTCCTTTTCATCTCTAACCAACACACAAAACTGCACCATGATCCTATCTTATAGGCATGTATCAGTTTATTAGCTAAATCACTTCAGATTAAAGCAGAGTTTTTCTGAGAAAAAAAACAGTCATTTTTACCCAACAAGTAACACTCTTCCGAAACCCCATAAAGCCCTTCTAATTTTCCCACCGAGCATCCATTCCTACGAACTCAAATTATTCGAAGAAATGTCTCAAACAAAAGAAACTGACCTTCGTACCGGCAAACTCCTGTTGGAGCTCCTCCGCAGGTATGATTACGGGCCACCGCTCGCCGGCCTCACGGAACATTTGTTCGGTCTCTAGCTGGCGCCCACGTTCGAGGATTCGAGCACGGATGTCCTGAGCTGGAGTGCAGGCGGCGTCTATTACCTCCTCGACGCCGTTTACGTAAGTGACAGTGATTTGAGGCGGGTTGTCGTCTGTTCGTCGCTTCAGGACAATTTGGCACGCCGGATTCGACTCCCGGGCCTTCCCCGCGTTGCACTGAGCGATGAACTCCATGCAAGCCGCCGTCCGCGAGTCGAGAGCGTTGAATTCGATCTTGACCTTAGATAAGAACTTCAGCATCTTGTCCTCCTATGACTTCCTCCTCAAAACAGTAAAGATAAACCCTAGATGTTAGAGTTGGAGCTGTAGGAGTAAATTGGCAGAGCTCTTCTCCACTGACTCAATTCCCTCGCTAGGGTTACGCTGGAACAGAGCTGTTCATTCGATGGACATTCTAGTTCAAATTGACTCAAAGTTATTCGATGCGATACATTAGATTTCTGACAACTAATTGTGGCGGCAGTGGGGAGCCGTAAAGAATTTTGTGAAGTAATACTTTTGTATTAAATATAAAAATTTAGTTGTGAGATAGTTAAATATGTAAGAAATTTGTGTTAGGGATGAAAATGTCCCAATTTTTCAAACATTTGTAATTATTCATACTAAAAAATTTTAATTGCCCCTAATCTTATATATTTCATCTCAAAATGAGCTGGTGGGTGCTGAAACGTCTGTGGCAATAGAGTAATTATTTAGCATTTTAGTATTTCACGAAAGATCTAACACATTCTTAGGTAAAATAGAATCAAACGGGAGGAAACCCCTCGATTTTGTACGTGAAAAATCCTAGAAATAAAGGAAAATGACGGGGCTTAGCACGGTTGAAATAATCAATCATGTAATTGTGAATACACAAGTCCACTCTTTTTTTGAGTTAGGGAAAATAAAAATACAAAGTTAATGTATAATATTAATCCCACAATAATGCCTGTAAGGAGTCACAAAAGCCATTGTCCATTTCTATTGAGACAATAGTCTATCGTGAATATTGTAGACAACAATTGTTGCACCTATTTTTTTGTAGAGATCTTGGTTAAAAATCATGACAGTAGTTAGTCGTTTAGGGCATAAAGGGTTGTTTCGGGAGGAATGGTTGTCCACAAAGGCCGTAGTAGGGAGTTGTAAGCTGTGAGTTGTGAATGTCATAGTTGGTCATAGAGGTCGTAGTGATGATATACAGAAACATCTATAGAACGCAAAGGCCAGAGTTCGGAGCTACATAAACTGTGATAATATTTGTATGCCACAGAGGCTTGAGTAGGAAGGTGCGTGATCGGTGATAACTTATGTAAGCTGTTGAGACCGATGTATCGCGTAGACCTTACTTGGTCACGTAGACTGTGGTGGTGAGTCGTGATAACATTTGTGGGCCGCAGAGGGCGGAGTTGGGAACTGCATGAGGTTTGATGACATTAATAGGTCGCAAAGGTCGGAGTCGGGAGCTGCATGAAATTTGATAATGCTTATAAGCTGCAGAGATCAGAGTTGTGAGCTGCATGAGATGAGATAACATTCCTAGGCTGTAGAGACCAGAATCTAGAGTTGCAAGAGTTGTGGACCGCATAGGGCGAGGGACAGTCTGTCAGATCAAAGAGAACATGTGAGGGGAGCCGACCAAAGGGAACAAAGTTGGTCTGATATTAAGTATAGAAGAAATAAATGATGGACGAGAAGGTCGAGTCGTCTGACTCGTTCCCTATCTGCTAGATGGGGTGGCAGGATAGACGTACACACCTCCACTGCATCGATCCTTACTCTAAATCTAATCTTCCAGTTATTGGGTCAGTCAAAACAACAACAGGTGCAATCGGTCGCGGCGATTTGGGCCCCGTCACACAAAGGAGTGTGCCTCTATGGCATCTGATCGGTGAGGTTGGTCAATCGGCTATCCAATTGTTTGCTGTCGGTAGTCTATGCAATTTTGAGATGGAGAGAATAATGGGTGAGGAAATCTCTTCCTTGGTTTATTTATTCTTTTTGCCCATTCATAACATCCAAATGTTTTTTTGCAGATGAAACTGTGCACATCATTGATTCCCCAACCACGAAAACCAACCTACCTTTCACTCTAGAGGTGATTGAGGTACCTTCTATTCTGGCCTAGAGTGAAGGTGCGCCTGGTAATCTATCGACCCTTTAGGACGTCGAGAAGGATATTGAAGTTCTGTGGGGTTCACAAGGGACACTGGTTCTCTACAGGACGAAATGATGGACTCCTTCACTTGGGAGGTTGGCCTTTAGAAAGAGACAGCCATATTGGACCTAAAGGAAGAGTTGGCGATCGTCTATGCAGACATGGGAACTCTCCATGCGGAGGTGGCTATGCTTTAGACAGAGTAGGCATAAATATGAACGACAAGCTCGATCTCTCATGTCCAAGCAGAGGAAGAGGTGCATAAAGGTTTAAATTTGGGGTGTGCGCGTTGTATCATAGTTTTGTGAGTCAGGGTCTTGATAATGTTTCCAGGTGCACTCACACTCTGGGGGCTCACGCAAGCGTATGTGCGGTATCAATAATATCATATTGTTGAGTC
Source organism: Phalaenopsis aphrodite (assembly GCA_003013225.1). Taxonomy (NCBI): domain Eukaryota; kingdom Viridiplantae; phylum Streptophyta; class Magnoliopsida; order Asparagales; family Orchidaceae; genus Phalaenopsis; species Phalaenopsis aphrodite. The sequence continues at coordinate 563,510 of NEWO01000118.1, forward strand.
TGGAATGTCGATTCCACAGAGAGCCATGGAATTAGACTTAAAGAAAAATTCTAGCTTATTAGTTTTCGTTCTTAGCCTGGAATTGAGATTAAGTTAAAGTTCTATCAACTATTCTTACAGAATTGCAAACTATTTTCAATGTTAATTCCTACGGAAATCCTACTTAACCTATTTTGATTGATGAATATCAAGTCATAAAGTTACCCTCCCTTGTAATGAATTGAATGGAGCATATGAAATGTAAAACGATAATTGTAAATGTGGCTAGTGACAAATATGAGCAACTCTCTTCTTTACCCTCTCCCGAGTACATAAAGAAAATTGGTTAAAATGACTTTAATATCATAAATCCCGTTTTGAACCCTTTAAAGATCGTTTCTCTAACATTTGTTCTACCTCCAAAGTACTTGCACCATACCCTATAGTTCAATGTGATTAACCTAATTGATTCTACCATAGTTCTCTCGAGTCATTATGGTTCATAACACATTTTAACTATTAACTTGGCTAGAATGAATAGTAAATGAAGTTATAAATGTTAATCATTACATTAAATATTTAAAAATAAATTTCAAATATTTTATAATCTTATACATACTACTCAAACCTTACAAGGTAAGGTAAAGAAAATTACTCAAAAAGCATGAAAAACAAACCGTAAAGCTTCATTGAAAATAACAATGGAAATCTAGTATTTGATATGTTTAAAGAAATACAACATTACAAATGCTTATCTCCTTCTCCTTTACAAGCATTGAAGATGCTCTACCCAAAAGAATATTGATCCCTTCTGTTATCCTGAAGTCTCTCCTCCCTTTATAACTCAATTCCTCACCAAATGACAAATAAAAACCTATCCTACTCAATCCTTTTGCAAGCCTTTTGTCCAGCCTTCCCTTCTTTTCTATATAGCTTTCAAAACTCCTCCATTAATCTCCCTTGGCTTGCTGATCAACTCCGCACGACTTTTAGAAGAACTGCTCAAAACTACCTCAGGCAGTATCTAGACACCCAGACGTTAGGCTCTCTGTTTGCAGAAGACAGCAAGGGTAGGCGGTATTTTACCATATTAATTACTTGTAGATGTTACAAGTAATTAATAGACCTTTTCATATTTATAACTAACTCATGGACCCATAACTGATGTTGGTAACGTTTCATATTTGTAAGTGCTGAAAAGGAAATCATATAATGACCTACTCGTGTTGTCATTCGGTTGTCTAATAATCATTCGGTCGGCTAGAAATTCTTTAGTCTGCTCCTCCAAAGAATCCTTGGTAGAGGTCCTCTTGTCGTTAGGGTAAACTTGGAACATCAAGCAGAGTGTGTTTTACCGCAGTCTGATGGGTAGCTCCTCTTTGAACAAGTGATCTTCTGATAGGATAGGAAAGATATCAGGGAGCCCTTTGGCCATCTCTTTGAAGAATACCAGAATTATTTCAAGAAGCTAGCTATAGTTGAATGTCCCTCTAATTAGGTACCTTTTGTTCTTACGTTCAACTAAGCTTTCATTCGGTCAGCTCGAGGTTCCAAACAAAGGCAACGACGCTTGTTGTCTCTGTCTTTTGACTCCCGATGCAATCCTTTGGCATCTACTCAACGAGATCCATTAAATTTCCTCAAATTTTGTGCAATTTACCCATATATAACTGGTGAGCTTGAATTAGTGGCGATAAGAGACAACAGGTGCAGAAAGATCTGATTGAACATGAAAGGTAGGTTAATTCTTATAAGTAGGAAGGCATCGTGAATTTACACAGGCAAGTAGCTTTATTCTTCATTAGAAAAACTTTTGTAGATGCAAATATTTTTTTTATGAGTGTTATTCCTTGCCCCTTTTCTATATCATAGTCGTCGCATCCTTTTTTTTTTCCCACCAACAAATTACAAAAAAAAAAAGCAAAATAAATAGCTAAAATGATATACATTTATCAGGCATGCTTTCCCGCCATAAATGCCACACAATTCTTTTCTATTTACAAATCAAACACCTAACTTTACTTTTTACACTTATATCACTCAAAATTTTCATATCACATAAATAATACCACTACTTATATTTTAAAAAAATAAAATATGTATTTTCATGCAAATGCAAGCTAGGTAACGTACATGTAAGGTGTTTGTAAATACATAAGGATTGACTCGTATGTATGTAAATCTTCCTGAGAAAAAATGCAAATAAAATGAACTAGATAGGAAGACATTCCTGGATTTCACAAGTAAAAACCAAAAAAATTAAAAATGAGCAGAATAGTCTTCTGTAATATCAGTAGACCTTTTTCATGTCTCATATATATATATATATATGCATACCTACCTAAGTGAACCATTCGTTGCATTCAGATAGATTAATGAAAATAAAATAGCTCATATCATTTTAACTCATTACAATATAATCCTGAAGCTTGAATTGTTTGCTTATATCACACACGTTTACTGGTTTCAATGGGGAAACACAATCTTAAAAAAATAGAGTACAGACAATATTAAAGGTAAATTAACTATATATAGACACACTTCAAAACACAAAAAATACTTTTTTCGGATGAGCATTGAAGCAACTTTCTGAAACGGATCCCATAATTCCGAATCATCTCTGCCATCTCCTTTCTGAAAAAAAATTGTTCGTTTGTGCTTAACATTAGAAAAATATGTAATTGGCAAATTGGTTTAGTTGATGATGTTTATAAATGATGAACATGCATAAAGATAAAGCATTATTATGGCTGCAAAAAAAATGGATTGATATTTAGAGGAAGAACTTTTTGTTATTATGATAGCCTAGTCAATGTAAAGCATCATAAGACAATGCATGCATGTTTTGCAATCTGAAAAATAAATTTAGGAGAAATTATTAGTTTAGTTAGGGGCAATGAACATAAAGTTGCATTTGAAAAATGGGAGCACGCTCAAATGCAGTATATAGTTGTACCCATGAGCATACACCAAAAGAAGTGTAAGCTCAGGAGCCGAGTTTATCAAGCTAAAAGCTCGAGTTTAAGTGCAAACTCAAGCTCATTTATTAAATGGGCTCGAGCTCATTCTTGTCTAGCCTCAGCTCGTTGGCTCACGAGCTGGCTCGACTAGTTAATCGATGGCCACATTGATGCCTTCTACGGCAAGCTACTTTGACACTTCTTCTCCTTCTCCAGCTATTGATGCTTTCTCCGGTGAAATCCAATGATAATTTGAATTTTGGTTCAAGCTTGAGAACGTCATCTTTGAGAACCAAGCACGCAATTCAAGCTAGTTTCAAGCTCAAGTTTGCATTTTTGACAGACAAGCAAAGCTCGAGTTAGGCATGACTCAAGCCCAGCTTAACTCAATTGAAACCCTAAATAGTTATTTGCGCTTACTTTACGCACGTAGTTCTACACATGCCAAGTTATGAGGGGTCTGGTTCAATGCAAAATTAGTAAAACATTAGAAATCGATTACCTTCATTATGCAAAGCATCATTTTTAAAACATAAGTATTGAGTAAAGAAGCAAATGCATGTTCTTGTTTAGTTTTCTAAATGAATTATTCAAACAGTCAATTAGGATCACAGTGCCCAAAATCTACCACGCCTGCTTATATATCATTTATACTTGTTTGAACTCATTTCTTTGATTACGTATCGTTCATTAGCCCCTTACTCTAATGTATATTCAGTAACATAAATCAACGCTAAGTTTCAAGGTAGTTAGCATAGAGGAAATCATACATTTTGAAATTAGTAATCTGCGCAGGAACTCAGAGAACCAGGCCTAACTGCATCAAGCCTACCCCAAATTCAGAATGAATTTATCAAGAAGATCAAAGCTATCAGTAAATTTAATGAAAACAACTTGAGTATAATTGCTTAATCTCAGATTAAGTTAATTTATTGTTAGCTCTTTTATATATGATTTGAATTCAGTAAAGTGGAAAACTTTTGACGCAGGGGTCGGGTGGGGGCGGCTAGACGGACGCGGGAGTCGTGTTTAGACGCCTAGAAGGACGTGGGAATCGTGTTCGGACGCCTAGACGGAACTGATCCAGGTCTCCAACGGGGCTGGAAAGCTTTTAAGAGATGTGGTGCCTCTTTCCAATACTGCTAGTTATCTTTGGGTTATTTATTTGCTTTGTGATGTTTAAGCTTTTAGTTTTTGTTATGTTATGTATCGGGACAGCCTCAGCATCTCTTCTTCCCTTATAGGTTGTATCCAAGGGACCGAATGGTTCTCCGGCTTTATCACGCTCTCGAGGTAGTTTTGATCCTTCCTCCAACCTTCCCCTTCCTCCCCGTAATGATCTCCGTCAACCTCCCAGAGCTACAAGGAGCTGCTGTTTTCCCTGCAGTTTCCAGCCTTTCCAGCCATCTTCCCTCCTTCCAGTACCCCGGGACAGCCAAACCCTGCTGTTGCTACTGCTCCCACCCCAAGACCATCCTGCTGCCACCCAAGATAGTCAACCCTCGTACCGTCCCTGCAGTATCTCACCTCCCCTTTGGTGCTGCCATCATTCTATTACAGCCGCCCCACCATCCAGCTGCTAAATGCCCCCTTTGCTACCTCTCCGGAGGTCCAAACCCCTAGGCAGTACAACTCACCTCCCTTATTTAAATTCAACAATAATATTTGATTTTTCACTGTTATTTGGTTAAATAATCTATCTCTAATGCAGCGTGCTACATCAGTACCGACTACAAAGTCCAATTGAAATAAATTGACAAAGCATATTTACTAGGACAAAACGATTCTAGCTTGACTCTGTTCTTAAGCTCAGGGAGAATAATAATTCAAGTTCAATAAAAACCAAAGAAAATTAATGTCCTTAAATGTTCTTTAGTACTGTTTAGGGTGCCTTATGTTAAAACAACAAAATATTGGATTTATCTGTACTAGGTATTGTTCCCTACCCTCAATTTTAAAAATTTTTTATAACATAATTTTATTCTTAAAAAAGGTTACTCTTCTTTGCAATTCAGCTTTGCAAAAGTATAATTTCAGTTAGTGTTATAAAGCTTAGAGATCTGCATTAGTAATATAAGTCTGAAATTTTACCGTTATTATGAGGGCCATGCATACCATTGCTCTTTGGATTCTGATGTGCTCTTAGCTTAGGTGGGGATGAATCTTGCTTCACGTTACTGATAGGCAAAGAATGTCTCTTCTTAATGTGGTTATTTTTATCCTGCAAATCTGGACTTGATTTTGGAGAATTATTTGCATGGATCTTGGCCCTTGCTGATTTGGTGGCTTGCATGTAACTTGGAAGGGAATTGCTGTTGCTATTGCTCATTCTGGGTTCATCTTCAAGGTCCGTTCCTGACATTCCTGTGGATTGCCGCCTTTTTCCATTCTTCGAACCATTTAATGAAAGTTTTGCAGTGCTTGCTGTGGAGGCCAGTTTACTCCCAGATCCTGTAAGACTCTGCTTCTGGCTTGGCGTGTTGCTGCCTTTACTTCTGCTCCCAACATTCACTGAAATTTCACTGGATGGAGTATCATATGCCTCAAGTATAGTGGGGTGGCTTCTAGGAGTTCCTTCAACAGATGTCACATCCAGTTGAAAATTTGCAGGTGGAGCCATATCAGGAGCTTTAGATGAAAGAGATGCACATATTACGGCTTCCTCAAGCTTGTTTGATTCGCTTGCCTGAGATTCAGCACCCTTATTTGCAATAATGAAAAGATTATCAGAACATTTATCAGCATCATAATTATGCTTATCAATAGAACTTATTTCTAAGATAATTTCTCCACACTCTGTTTCTGATCTGTCTGGTGAGTCAAGCGTAGAGGAAATTGAAATTTCTGTCCCGCACTCAGAAGCTGCAACTTGAATGATAGAATCAGCCGCACAATCTTGATGAGCGAAACTAGAAGAGCTATTACACTTAACATTTTTGGAATTAGAGGTCAGCTCTTCAAACTTTGACTGAGCAGCAGTAAATGTTGGATTGGAAGATCTCCTGGACCAGATTGCAGACTTTCGTGCTTCAGTTTCTGATGGTCCATAGTGCTCCTTTTTGGAATGGTTATTCATATTATTCCCTCTAGATTCATTTTTATTGGACGAATAATCATCTGTTTTAAGAGCTAATTGTGCAGAAAAAGAATCAGATTGTTTAGAAGCTTCATTAATCTCAATGTCACTTTCTTCATTCTTCTCTACTGAACTGATGCAACTCTCAGAAAGACAAACAGTAGATCTAATCCTTAGATTACTTGTACTTCTTGCATTCAAATCAGCTTTACTTTCAGATGCTGCAGACAATTCACTTAGACCTGATTTCGAATTAGCTGAAAGATTTTTCTTCAAATTTTGATGACTTTCTTCTTCAGTTTGTGAGGTGATTATCGCCGTCCACCTCTCAAGCCATTTCCACACCTCATCTAATTTTGAAGGATCACACTTGATGTTGATAGGTCTGGTCTTAGGTGTAGAGGCCAGCATCTTATCAACAAATTTTACACGTATTAAAAGTGATAACCGAAAGCTAATCAGGGATATAAAAATGTTCCTATGAAAGAAAATTACCTGATGCACAAATCTATTGGAAAGTAGCTTCTTGGTTGAATAAAAACTTTTAGTTCCTTCGCAGAAGGTACCTTTCCCCTGGAGAAAGAAAATGTTTTATCAAATTGCCATGGCAATTGGATAAGTATTTTGGTCTGCAGGTGATAAAGCAACTTTTCATGTCTAATGAAATAAAGAATGACAGCTTTCATTAGTATGCTTGACAGCAATATCAGCAGCTTAAATTTTATGATTATTTTCCTTTATTGCAGTAATTCATCACTTAAAGGAGAAGCGGGAAAAAAAGCGTGATCCCGCTTTGTGGAATTACGCTCATTATTATTTATTTTAATTCTATTTAGTACTTGCTATATTTAGTCATAGTATAAAACATGTAATTCCTTAATTATAGGTATTTATGTTTATTCCATAATTATAGGAATTACTTAATTGTAGGATGATTTTTTTCCTCTTTTTATCTCTTGTACTCGCATATATATAGGTGAATTATCTATGTATTCAGTGAGAAAAAGAATTATTCAAAATTCACAAGCTTGCTTGGGATACCTCAGTATAGCCTTCTACTGAGACAATAGGATATGGGTGAAGGAAGGGCCAGTCAAGATTTGACTTCATTGTTAGAATATCTTAAAATTAGAGTGGCTATCAAATTAAATTAAATAGTTTATGTTCTGGAGAACACATTGCATTTTGATTTTAAATGATAAGTAATAAAAATTATAACAAAATAAATTAAATTCAGACGAATCAATACAATAGCACTATCAAGCACTTGAGAAACTTGTTTCAATACAAATATTGGTCAAGTAAAACACAGGCTTATTATATTTATTAATTTATTATACATACTTACTAATTGATTGTACAAGACTATTTTTCATCTAAAATAATTGCTTAATAATTTTCTGCTGGATAAATTCAGGGATCTATATGATTATAATAGCGTGAGTTTAAGAATATTTATTGAATAAGTGAGTTAAATTTAATTATGAATTATTATAATAAAAAATATTGCAATTGAGATAAAATTATCACCTTATGTTGAAGGCACGAATAATGAAGCAAATAAAACAAGGATGAACTAAAAGACTGAAAATAATTTTAAAAAACAAAGACAAAATGTTTTAACGACTGCTTTATCAATTGTTATAATAAAAAAATTATTTTTGAGATAAAATTATCACCTTATGTTGAAGGCACAAATAATGATGCAAATAAAACAACAATGAACTAAAAGATTGAAAATAAATTTAAGAAAACAAAAATAAAATGTTTTAACTATTGTAGCAGTGTTGAGTCGCAATGAGGCACTACACCCATTCCAAAAACAAAGAAAACAGTGTCGAGGCTAGGCTGTCAATTTGGCTCGTTGTTCGTGAACAGCTCGTGTTCGGCTCGTTTGTAAAGCCTAACGAGCTGAACACGAACAAAATTTTAAGCTCGAAATATAAACGAACCGAACACTAACAACAGTTTGTTCGCTTGTGTTCGGCTCGAAATGGCTCGAAAAAAAATTATATAATTTTTTATATAACAATATATTACATATATTATTTATATAATAATATATTATATATATTTATGTCTAAGTTTAAATCATAACACCTCATGTGGCAAGGTGGTTAGTGTCTTCATGTATATATTTGATCCAGGTTCGAATCTCACACTTTACATCTATTTTTCTCAATTTTAGTTTAACGAGTCAATTTCGAGCCGAACACAAATATTTAAAACGAGTCGAACACAAACACATTGTTCACGAGCTGATTTCGAACGAGTCGAACACAAGCCAAGCCTGAGCTCGCTCAAGCTCGGCTCGTTTACAGCCCAAGTCGAGGCACTAAAGAAGCGCATTAAGGTGCCACATGTAATGATGCAGCGCTACAAAAGCAATGTCGATGTGTACGGCCGACATAATCAATTTTAAGCAGCTTTTAAGCAGACTTGGAGATTTATCAATTTGGATTGGGGAGTTATTATATGGGACCCACTAACTGACGAATATAGGGGCTTAAAGAGTGTAGCGTGGAGTTCTCGAGTAGACTTGCAGAGTAGATTAGTGTGTGTAAGAGCATTGTAGAGAGCACACGGGAAGAATAAGAAGAGAGTCCAAGGAGCAGAAATCAATCTATATCTAGTTCTTTTTTTCCCAACTTTATGTTGTTTAGTAAATTCTGAAATAATGTTAAAATTTGTTTGTGGTTTTCTTTGTGAAAGCATGAACTAAAATGTGTAATCATTGAATTTGTAATTTATTTATAATATTTCCTGTGCAATTCTTGTATTGGTTATGTGACTAATAAAAAATATTCAATTTACTTCAAATCCTTATTTATTTTATGTATTGGTCATATGCTTAATTAAAATTTAGTGTGATCTATAGAAATTAGAAAACCATGTATTCAATTTTAGTTCTGCTCAAATGAAGGCCTTTAGACTCCAATGTAGATCTTCATAATTTAAGTTTTTCCTGAGTTTTTTCTCTCATCTTATCCACAAGAAGGATATCATCAGCAAAAAGCATACACTAAGGTACATCCTCCTGTAAATGTCCACTAAAACCAACCATAACTAAAGCAAAACGATATGGGCTTAAAGACGATCCTTGATGTAATCCAACAACAATAGGAAAATATTTGGTCAACCAACCTTTAGTTCGAACACAAGTAAAAACTCTAGTATACATATCTCTATTGACTTGAATATAAGTCATATCAACGTCTTTCTTCTCAAGAACTCTCCAAAGGATATCTCTTGGAATCTTATCGTAAGCTTTTTCTAAATCAATAAAAATCAAATGTAGATCCTCCTTACTATCTCTGAACTTCTCCATCAAACCTCTCAAAAAAAATATAGCTTCCATAGTAGACTTGTCCGGCATAAATCCAAATTTATTACAAAAAATCTTTATAGTATGTCTTAACCTATGTTCAATCACCCACATCAACTTAATTCCTCTATAATTTGCACACTGTGCATCCCTTTATTCTTAAAATGGGACCATAATACTCTTCCTTCACTCATCAGACATCTTTTTAGTTTTTTAAAAAAATATTAGAGTTTAGTAAGCCAAGAAACTCCCAAATATCCTAAATTATTTTCACACTTTAATTGTGATATCATCAGATACTACCCACTTTCCACCCTTAGTTTCTTTAAAGCCTCATCAACTTTTTTTTTTACTAATGTGACGTTAAAAATAAAACGTTTTATTATTATTATTAATGATATTAAGATCACTAAGGTCGATCATACTGTTTGAAAGGTCATTAAAAAGTATATCAAAACAACTCACACACCTATGTTGAATATCTTTTCTAAAAAAATAATTTTTAATTCTCATCTTTAATACACTTTACTTAAGTTAAATATTTACTTCTCTTTTCTCTTTGTTGGCTAGTTTATACAATTATTTTTCACCATCCTTAGTATCTAATCAATTATAAATATCACTAAAAACAGAATTTTTAGCATCACAGATTGTTCTTTTAGACTCCTGGCGAACAATTTGATATTTTTTCCAGTTCTCTAAGTTTTTACATTTAAACCAATTTTATAACATATCTTCTTTTATTTTATTTTTTCTTTCACATTATTATTCCATCACCAACTATTTTTATTTATAGAAACTTTTTCTTTTGATTCTCCAAGTACATATTTTGTTACTTGTTTAATAATTTTTGTTACTTTATCCCACAAAGTATTTATTTCTTCCTGAACATCCCAAAAAAGCTAATAACAATACTATTTTATATCACTAGTACGGCTCGTGCATTTGCATAAACCATGTAGTCTGATCAAGACAATATTTAAGTGGATCAAAAAAAAGCTAATTACAAAATTTCATCCCTAGATAAAGACAAAGAAATAATATAAAAGGAACCAATTAGCTTTTGTTTACTGTGAAACAAATTTACTTTACGATCCCATCAAATTTTTGTGACTTAACAATGGTACATTAGTTCATATCACCGCTGCTTTACAAAGATTTAAAAACAAATAGAAGCCACGGGGGATTAAGTCCAAGCTCAAAGTATGGAATAATGTATATTGGAAATTGTAATAATTGACTCATAATTAGCTAAGGTAATGGTAAATTTGTAATTCTATATAAGCTATGGAAGCTCCTAATTTGGTGAACCGGGTCTACATGAGAAGCCTCATTTAGTTATAAATAGATGAGGGAGACTTATAGAGAGGGAGAACCAAGAAGAAAAAGAGGAAGAAAATCAGTTCAAGAAGAAGAAGGTGAAAGGCTTCAATTGAGGGGAGTCTTGAGATCATGTATCGAGGTAATTTTGAGAGGGAGAGATAAAGAGGTGTGTTCATTCCTCAATGTAAAAGACCTTGTAATTTCTTCTGAATTATCTTAGTGGATTTGTTGTTGATTCCCTCCCGTGAATTTAGGCTCTATGGACCGAACCACGTAAGTCGTTGGTGCTCATGTTCTTGTCTTGCATTTCATTTCCTGCAGCTTTTCTTTCTGCTTTCACTGTTCTAGCTTGCTGCAATTTCTCCTTCATCTGTTCAGATTTCGCAATTCAATTCTTCGGTGGTTCTGTTCTCTAGCTACAGGGATTTAGCCGAAGCACAGGCTTAGGGAGGCGAGTTGCAAGTGCTCTTCTAGCAGCACTTAAAGGTATTCGGTTGTCCAAAACCTGCAGGAATTCGGCAGCAAGGAGCCTGCAATTATTCGGCATTCCTCCGCCGATACAGCAAGTTGGCTCTTCGCAACTTGCAGGGGAATTCAACCGTCCAGCAGGTGGCCTTCATCAACTGCAGGTTCTCACAGAATAAGAACGACATTTTCAAGTTCTTGCTGGTCTGCAGCAAGTTTAGCAATCCTATTCTTGTTGGCCTCCAGCAAGGTGGTATTCAGCAATTACAGCAAGCTGAAGATATTCTTGGACAATCCAGTCGCTGCAGCAAGGTGTTCCACCGCAGTCAAAGTTTCTGGGCTACAGTCCTTCGGTCCTTGGGAGTGCAGCAGATTTTATTTGGCAATTCAGTTAATCTAACTCAATATGCAAGAGTTCTTTCGAATATTTAAGGTGTTCGGTGGGGCAGTTTGCCAACAATTAACGCCGTCTGTGGGAAACCTAGCCACGACAATTGAAACCGCCAAATTCGGCCTTGAGAAATTCACCGGAAAGAATGATTTCGGCCTGTGGAGATTCAAGAAGAGAGATTTATTGGTGCAACAAGGTGTCGCAGAAGTTTTGCAAGGGCCGGCGGCATTGCCGACTGAGATGTCCGAGAAAGAGAAGAACAAGGAAAAAAAATCAAGGGCTAAGGGCCCTTCGGGCTAGGTGAAGGGAATCTCTATTCAAGATTTTGTAATTGAGAGTCAATGTAGAGAATTATTACAATGACTCACAATTGGCCAACTAAGGCAATGACAAACTTGTAATTTCATAGAAGCTTTCAATTGATGAATCAGGTCTACTTGGGAGGCATCATTTTGTTATAAATAAATGAGGGAGGCTTGTAAAGATGGGGGTCAAGGGAAAACAAATCAATTGGTTAGAGAAAGAAGACGAGAGGCTTCAAGAATTGAGAGGGAGGATCTTGGAGATCTTATATCGTGGTGGTTCGAGAGAGAGATCATGACAAGATGAGAGCTCATTGATCTTGGAGATCTTGTATCGAGGAGATTCAAGAGATAGATCATAGCAAGATGAGAGCTCATTCCTCAATGTAAAAGTCTTGTAATTCTTTTTTGTTGTCTTAGTGGATTTGATGGTTGATTTCCCTCCCGTGGATGTAGGCCCTATGGACCGAACCACATAATTCTTGGGTGTTCTTGTTTCTTGTTTGCTTGTTATATTTGCTGTAGTTTTTCATTTCTTTTCCCAGTTTTCTTGCCTGTTGCGGTTTCTCTCTCCTTCGGTTGTCAAGGCGGTGTTCGGCAATTATTGTTTTTTTTTTTTTGTTTGGTAGTCCAGTTCTTGGTTTTCTTTAGGTTTTCGGCAGTCTAGTCCTTGGTTTTTCTTGAGTTGCCAAGCGGTCCCTATTTTTCTTCAACAGAAGTCCTATTAAGGAGTCAATTATTTTACATTTAGAATAAGATATTGAATGCATTTCAAAAGATGTTGTTTACGCACCAACAATTAGATAAAAGTTGATTTTAATTTTTATACCAAACAAATGTAGTTATTATTTTAATTTTACTGATGGAAGGGCCAATAATAAAAATGATTTATAGTTCAAAGATTATTGGAGAAAACATGTTATCTAATGATTTATATCGAGTTTGTCTACCCTTAGATTTATAATATAATTCCACTACAATTCAAATATTGTTTCAAAATGTGTTGTTGTGATAAAATGATAAAATTAATTAACCAAAATAGAATTAAAAAATCAAATTTGATTTTAATTGCTCTTAATAAAATTAATATAGCCCTTGATCAATCTAAAGTATTGCTCAAGCCTGAAAGTAGGTTAATGAATGTTGGATAAACCTACGTTCACTCAATTTACCTAGCTATACCCAATCAAACCCATATAAGTACTTGTTGTCAGAACTGACCCAAGAGACTTAGGTTGATCCTTCTTCATATCATTTAATCAGTACCCGCCCAATTTAATTTATTTTGACCTGGTGACTAGGCCAGTTGGATCTATTTTAATCATAGGTGATTTGATTGGTCCCAATAAATAAGTGGACTTAAAGTTGACACAGGTAAAATCCACATTTTCTAGATTTGGCATAGATTCATTTATTTGACTCCAACCGATTAATAGAGACAACCCTAATCAATTCACATCAAAATAAATCACTAAACAAATTACCCAAATCATGTCAAAAAAACTCACCAACTTTCAGATTGGCCTTTTGAAAAATACAATCAACTGAATTGAGCCACAAATTTAGTCAAATGCTCATCTAGCAGAAAATAAATAAATTTAATCTAATTTGGTCTGATAGAATCTCAACAAAGGTTGATTGACTCGTGGTTAGGTTAATTGAGTCGGCCCTAATCAACCCACTTTAACGCATGATTACCCCGATAGACTATTTTTATGACAAAACACTTAATCTCAAGCTTAATTAACTCAATCAATTTATTTCAAAATCTATTTTGATACAAATATAAGCTGAAGTCAAAATCTATATTTAAAGAAGCTCCAAATGAAAGATATTAAACTAAAAATAGAGTAAGAAATGATCATACGGGTCTTCCAGGTTCAATTTCTAAATCAAGCCTTGTTGCTGGGCAATTTTCTCTCCTCATTAACCAAGCTCCCTATTATAAAGTGAGCGCCACTCCAAAAGTTATTTATTAGGAGCTTTGTGATATTCATCTTCTTACACATTTATGCTTACATCACATAAGAAAGAAAAACAAGAGAGTGACAAAATGTCAACGAGGAAAGGAAGGCAATCCCCCAGGACCCACCTTCTTGATGAGGGAACGCGTCAGTGTATTCAGATAAATGAGAAAAACATTATAAAGGCGTTGATTTCAAGCTAAATTTCCTACACAAAGATTAGCTTCTCCCATCACATCAAGCTCAGCATTCAATAATATAGGGATAACAATAGAAGCCTTCATGCTTGAGACCAGTGTCTCCCTTGAGACAAGCAATCCCTTCAATTTTCCTTGTAGGGTAAATAATATAATTACATTTTGAATCACAAATCGAACCTTTATTAATCGGAAAATGTCATCATATCGATAAATTTCACTGGTCATTGGGCAAAGTTGAGAGGCTATTAAAATTCACTTTTGAATTTTACCAAATCCCGTGCAATGCTAGAAACTTATAATTATGCCACACAAGTGAACTAAATAAGTAACATTGATTGAAATGAACCACAAAAAAATTAAAATTATTGTTTTTTTTTTCCATTAATATTAGATAAAAAACACGATTCTAAAACACAAATTTCAAGATAAAGATGATGTACAATCCCAAGGTCAAAATTAAACATTCCAACTCTAGTCCACATCTCAGTCATATAAAAATTATGTGATAAGCTATGGGTCATCGCACAAGTAGTTCTCACCAAGACAAAATTATTAGAGAAGGTGGCCAAAATTGACAATATTGACATGCAAACCAAATCTATTTGGAAGAGTTTAACTAGGAGTAGAGAGCTAGCCATTAATCATTATGGATTTCATCATGTATAAGTGGAGGGATGACGCAAGGCGCTCATATCATGGGGGTCGTGTGTTGCACTATAGTTGGTGCCAATGATCACACCATCATATTTCATCTTTTGAAAGTGGCATGGAGAGGTTTAGAAACCAAAGGTGTCAAGTTGAATGGGACCCGGGCCCAACTTTTTGCCATTAAGGATAGGCTTTTCTAATTTTGCACTCCCTTTTCATTTTGTAGCATGTTGTATCAATGTTAGAATGTATCTTATGCCTTTTATTGAAGTAGTAGATGTTAACTACTTTATTATATTTTTCTTAAAGCAGAGAACTTAGCTTCTGCATTACATTATTAACATATAATAAATGAATGACCCCATTGATGGGTTTAATATTCTAAAAAGTGGCTAATACAAATCTAAAAGAAGAGAGCAACATCAATAAGGGCAAGGAACTTTTAATTGATGATCTAACGAGATTTTTTTCTGCCATACACAGAGGTTTTCATTACATCATATGAGGCTATAATTAATAATAACTAAGAAACAAAAGTGGCAATAGAAGCATACAAGTTAGGAACTACCAAGACAACTTTTCGATGGTGTCACACTGCCAAAAGTTTTTGAGAGGTAGGAAAGCATTACCAGGGTGTATAAGCCACTTCGACTGCTTTCAAGTTTAGTAACCAGCGTGCTAGCATCCTTCTCTTGTAGTTGACTTGCAAGACGAGCCCGAAAAATTGCTTGCATTTTGGTAATGGCTCGGATACAATGTAAGGTACCAACTGCACGTGTCCTGACAAGGTGACCACGTATAGCAGCTTGCAACTTGATAACATACTTAACCTCTTCAAGTTTTCTTACACCCTGGATGATTTTTAAAATATAGAAGAATTTATTAATATTAAGAGAATTGCATCAGATTATCCCAGAAAAAATAAAAGCCAAAATGAAAAGAAAACAATAGAATACCAGACACCCCCTAATAACAGTCTGGATGATAATTGCTGCAGATTCTAGAATACTTTTATCATTGTTGGAACCATTTCGTGTAATAATTGTAGCAGAAACTTTGGAATTGACTATCGTAGATGACAGTGATGGTTCTGTAGGGAATTCTTCCTTAGAGGGATTCTTCTGACTGGAAGTCTTCTCTGAAACACATGCATTTATTGATGAATTGAAATTGCTTGAGGTTGCCTCCATATTATCCGCATTATAGCCAACAGACTCAGGCTCTAAAATGGCATTCTTACTAAGCACTCGAGGGCTAGATACTCTCTTTCGAAAACTCCACCGAGATTTATCTGATGAGGCTTTGCTCTGAAAAAGTGGATTGAAATGCTCTTAAACAGCTAGAAAATAATTCAATACGAGTAAGGAATCACCAAGTTAAAGTCAGCAGTAACTCTTCAAAAGGTTCCCCAGACAAACATGACTACTAAAAGTTTAAAACGAAATTTTTTGACACATCTACATTAATAGATAAAAAAAAACAATGGATGGAACTACTTTTATGTTCAAAAGCTGTTCTATGCATGACTAGTAGTGAAGAAAACCTCATAATAGGGTTAACATCAAGTGGAGTGCTTAAGATAGATGAATGGGGAGAAATATTTTTTGACACATCTAAATTAATAGATAAAAAAAAACTATGGATGGAACTACTTTTATGTTCAAAAGCTGTTCTATGCATTACGAGAAGCAGTGAAGAAAACCTCATAATAGGGTTGACATCAAGTGGAGTGCTTAAGATAGATGAATGGGAAGTGAGGATAAATAGTATGTGGGGAAATGAAAACAATGTTGAAAAAAAAGTTCAATGTAGATTCAAAAACTGCTTCACACCACCAAAATTTTTGAAAGGATCAAAAAAATTGTAGCTAAACATAAATGTGGCAACTTTCTAGAATATAAAGTAGCGAATAAGTTGCCTCAAAGGGACCCTTGATAAGCCCATGTAACGGCACATGTTTTCAAAGTAGACTTTAGTGCACTAGGGGTGAACTTATCTTATATGAAAGAAGAGACCAGCTCATAGTATGGAGTTTAGGATCTTCGTTTTTTGGAAATCTTTTCAAACTGAATTGATGTATTAGCATGAATTCAAGCTTGTTTGGGTTGAAGTAGAACTAAACTAAGTTCTAGTCAAATAGAATCTCTTTAGCTTTAGATCAATTGAGTTTATTTGATTCCCTCAAAACTTGTGGATTTCAGCAAATTCAACATGAATTGTAGCTGAGTTGGAATCAAACTCCATTGTAATAAAAAATTGCATTACATGATTTTGATACACAATATGATAGGTAACTCAAATTGTCTTGAAGTAAAATTCAATTTCAGATTTGAATATTTCAATTCCAGTCAAACTTGAAATCTATTTGATGCAACCCTTTCCATAAACTCATACGAGACAGTAGAATCATGCAGGAGTACAAAAGAACAGAAGCGAGATTGACTTCTCACAGCAGCCCAAAGGTGAACAGTTTGTCGGCAAAAAAGAGACTCGGGAAGCATATCACTAGAGAATTCAGGAACACCATGGGAGAATGGAAAAGATAAATAAGCTGATCAGAATTTCTACCGACAGACCACATCAACCGCAAAAGCACAACATTCTATAACTGCGGCCGTTCTCTGTTGAGAACTACTGAGAATTTACATACGAGACACCAAATATAACACAGAATCCAAACTGGCATTTGATTCACATCATTCATCAAAACCAAAATTACTAAAAATTTCTCTCGGCTTATGCAGATCTAAAAACCCACCTATATTCCGAACTGTAATCAACCATAAAAGTAATAATACGGGTTGAAAGCAGGCTAATAATTATTTTTAGGTCATTGTTAGGACCTTCTATATCCATCTTATATAAATAAAAAAACTTAGTTCGTCATTACAGACATTTCCTGATCACGGATACACTCCAGATCTTATTCGAATCCAAGAAGAGACGAACAATACACAATGCCAGTAGAATCCCTCTGTTCAAAATTACGCCGCCAAATATGGCAATCTCTGTAACAATATACTGGCTAATCCTAAGCTTAAAAGTAAACTTGGACTGAAATCATCGATAAAACAACAAGAGAATACCTCCCGCAGAATCAGCTCGTCAGAGGAGGCAGACTCTCCGCAGGCGCAAGCCATTATGTGAAAGCAAGATCCCTTCGATTTGGCCATTCTCCTACACTTTACTCAGGGTTTCCTTTCCTCCAGCTGAACGATACGAAACGCCTTTTATCCCACTTAGAGCGGTAGATTAACATTGGCTTATTTAAAATAAATTATATAAAATTATTATTATTATTGACGTAAACAAGAAACAAACTTTTAAACATTATAAATATATAAAAATAATTATAAAAATCTTATAATTTGCATATTATGCCCTCAACTTCGAAAAATTATTCCAAATGGAGACACCGCATGTATTTGTCCGATCTCCACCGTTGATTGCAGAGAAGATGTATTTCGGTAGGTCCCATTTTAATTTTTTTTTAAAAAAAAAGTGCTCTAATCAATGATGGAGTGATGGAGATCAGACATTGCATGCATCTATATGAAATAATTTTTGCTCCACTTGACTCCCTTTCGGTCTGCGGTGTTTTTTTCATGCTTTTATCTGATGGAATAAAAAGGGATATTAATCAAGCACACTCTAATTTATAAGAGTACCTCAAATTCATGTAGCTCCCAAATATATCTTTGTATGCGGTAAATTTATATGCATACGATACACTTCTTATGCATTTAGATACCTAATAGCAGCAAATTGATATTTACTTGATGCAGTCATCAAGAACCTTTTTTCACTATCATGACTTTCGATGTATTTTTTAAATAATTAATATTTTAAATTTGAATTCAATATCATTTAAGGCCCCGATTTAAAAAACTTATAGTCCAGCTGGCCATCAAACCGAACGATATCAAAATTGGGTTAATTTGGGGTCCAATCAACCCTGGAACAAGTCATTGGAGCACATTTGGAGCCATTGAAGCACATTTGGAGGCTATGAGCTGTCATTTGAATGATCAAAAGAACTCCAAATTTAACATGTTTATATTTAAATCTAAAGTTTCAACTGGAAAAATCCAAAGAACTAAGGTCACTAAATTCTGAAATCATTAAGGTATTCAAATAATTGGAAGAAAAATTTATTATCAAAGATGATCAATATGACTCGTTCAATCAGGTGGTTGGAGCAATCATTTGTCAAAAGTCTAAAATGTCAATATCATAGAGATTATAAATAGACACTCTCTCTTCAGGGGAATTTTAGAGCTCATTCCGAATAGAAAAGTCGACGGTAACTCCCAAGTTTTTTAGCCACCGACCACTGCCAGTCAGCCACCGTTGACTTCACCAACTGTCACTGTTTGTCGTTGCCTACCTTCTGTCAGTGGGCAACTCTTGTTTGCAAACTTTATATACCAATAACTATTATATCTGATATAGAATATTAATCATGTTCTCATAGTTGTGAGAAAACGATGCACATTTGTATTTACACACTTATAATTGATTATTTTGACGGGACTAGGCACCGAGTTATTTATTTTTCCTACTTTTTCCACAAAAGAAATCATAATGACACATCCCACTACTTTTTCATTGTCATAATGTGTGATAAATTTTTATTAAAATCTAAGATATTATATTATCACTCTATTATCGTGAATTTCTACTAGACAATATTACTTATCAAGGATGGTGTAGCAGTCATTTTATTTTCATTATAATCGATCTTTTAATATTTAGGGTATATCAGGAAATGAAGCTTCTCAACAAAATAAATCCAATATATATAAGATCATTTAATTTTTAGATAATTAATGCACTTAATTAATAAAATAATATTTTATAATCAATATAATTCATATCAACAGTTTGATTGATTATTTTGAGATTGTGGACATAATAATTAAAATTTTAATGTAAAAAATTATAAATAAAATCTTATTTTTTGTATGAGAAGGAGATTTAAGATCAAGTAAAGCGTTTAGAGATTTAAAAATATTAATTTAAATGATAATTTATTAATTTTAAATATTAATTTTCATATCAATTGAATATTAATATTAATTTAAAAATTAAATATCAGTTTTCATATTTAAATTTAATATTTAAATATTACTTTTCATATTTGAAATTAATTTTCATATTCATAGTAAGTTAAATATTAATTTTCATATTAATTCATTAATTACATTTAATTTTAATGAAAACGTACTATCAATGAATTTATGCATGAAATGACAAATAAAATATGTTAGTGATGCTTTAGTAAACCAATAATAAATCAATATTTTCATGAGGGTAATTAACTTGCAATTATTTGCCCGTTAACTAAGTAGGATATTTGAATGTAATTTAATAATTTTTATTCTATTTTATTAATTAATACTTTTAATTGATTATAAGCCTTTGTAGCCTCGTCGTCAATTAATTTATTTAAAAATACTGCTCATCAAAGTTATTGATATATATATATATATATATATATATATACATAATTAATTAATTAGTAGTATTTCGAGCCAAAAGGAGCCGAACACGAACAAACAAATCTTTATTTTTGTTGTAAGTATTCGGCTCATTAACTTAGCGAACCAGCTGAACATGAGCTTCTTAACGAGCCGAACACGAGCTTTTCGCAAACAACAAGCCGTTTTGAAAGCCCTAGTTTTCATGAGTACATGCTACTCATAATTGTAATAAATATATTATACATTCTTATGACTCTCTTTGTGTATTGTTCACAATTTTAATTGAAATTTTTATATAGATACCACACAATTTTTATGTATTTACATTTCTAATTTCTAAATTTTGACATATATATTTATAACACTAGATGTTTTAGAATTATATTTCGCATTAAAAAAATACTAATTATGATATTTTTTTATGTAAATAAAGGATTTAGGTGATATGCTTGAAAATATTAAAATTTAGGTGCTAGACATATAAAATATATATAGGAATTGTGTGATATGTATGTAAGAAATTATGATATCATCTATGTACATGCATCTCTTATAAATAAATGAGGCAATTGCATACAAAAAGTGCTATTTATAAATCAATCTCTTTCATCCATTTTTCAAATTCTCGTTCAAATATCAAAAATCATGATGAAATTCCAACTCATAAATTCTTAGCTGTTAGATCATGATACACGTAAATACACATGTTCAATAATTCAAAAAATTACCTAAGTGATTAGTTTATAAATATCAATATTTCAGATGGTAATGTAATCAATCATTCCTAAATAAATATATATAAAAAAACATTTATATACAAACCATATAATTCTTGTATTTAAATTTGTAACTCATAAAGTTTAATATTTACATTCATAACATTTAAATATTTAAAACAATATAAAAAATATTTTTTAGAAACTTTTTAAAAATTAAATACATCTTGTTATGCATACATTTTTAGCACAAAGTTGTTATAAATAAAAATATCAAACTTCAACTGTCAGAATTGTAAATTTATAAGAATGAGTGCTAGGTTTATAACTTTTTTTCGAAAAAAAAGTCATTTTTACATGAAATATCAGACAATTTTACACTGGTATTAATGAAACTTGAACATGAAGCCAAAGTTCATCTGCCAACACAGGACTATGTTGGTAACTAATTTGGATGACTCTATCATAGATTAATCAAAGTTTGAAATTAAAAAAATATAAACTCAATGAAATTGAAATTTGTCTTTATTTGTATGATTGGTTTTGATCTTATATTATTCCTAAAAGTGTTAAGAAAAGACCAGTTCTTTGATTTCCGACTTTCTTTTGCATAAGGATAATGATAGAAGGCTCCATACCATCTCATGGAATAAGATTACTACGCCTAAGTTTTATGGAAGTCTTGACATTTCTTCTTTGGATAACATAAATATTCTGTGTAAATTTAAAAACATATGGTAATTTTATAATGCTAATTCTTATCTTTCAAATTGGTTTTTAAAACACTATATTTTCTTTTGGATTAATTCTTCTTCTATCTCTTCTCATGTTTGGAAAGAAATGGTTAACATTGCCTTTAATACGAGACATCATTTAAAATTCCAGGTTATTTTAAATAGTTGTCTGGCTTTTTTGATGATGCTTGGTTTAATGGTACTTCTCTAAAAGAGTTTTTTGGAGATATTATTTTCTCATGGTTTAATTTTCCTCTTGATGCTCTTCTTAGAGATGTTATTATTGATGATAATTGGAATTTAGATGTTTTAAGCAATCTCTTATTAATTGTTTAAAGTCTATTACTTCTATTCATATTATTAATGGGGATTCTTATTTATGGGATCAAGTCAATTCTTATTCTCATAAGTTGTTTATTGTCCTTATACAATCATTTTTTTTGTGTAAATTGGTTTAAGCTAGTTTGTTTTAAAGGATATTTTATTATACATGTTACACATACTTGGAAAATTGTCCACAATGATTTAAAGACTCGTGGTATTCTTTCTCTTTGAGTTATGACTATTAATAATATTTTGGGTTCATTGTGGTAAATGGTTTTGAGACTCACTCTCATCTTTTTTTTTAAAATGCACTTTCTCTCATCATATTCTTAATAAGTGTATGTCTTGTGGCTAATTTTTATAGCTCATCCTAATATGTTTCTGGTACTATACCAGTTTGGTAACATCTCTAGTAAAATTTTAAAAAAGATTTCAATTATTTGCTTTTCAAGTTACGACTTATCAATTTTTGTTTTGAAAGGAACTCAAGTATTTTTAGGAATAACTTTTGTTCTATTGATAGTTTTATTCATTATATTCATTGATTAATAATCTATAAAAGTAGGAATTGGAAATTTAGAGAATATGTTCCTAATTGTATCTTTAACCTTTATAACCTTTGAGTTTCTTTTTTCTCTTTCAGTTGGTCTCCTGTTTGGGCTTCCGTGTTGGTTGAGTTTGATTTTTTTTTTTTTTTATGGTGTGCTTACTTTAGTCTGCTTTAGTATTTTGATGTTTTCTGTCTTTTTTTTTTCAACCAAATATTGATTATATTTTAATAAATTCGTATTTGTTTATGGAATTTTATTTGGAATTCAGCCAAATATTAAATATATTTTTATTTTGTTTTCCTGTTGTTTGGTGTTGTTTTTAGATTATTAGGTTTGGTTTCTGTTCTTTGTAGGTTGTGTTGTTTTTATATTTCTAATGGAGCTTGTATTGGTTTTGGTGTCTTTGGTTTCCTTCGTGATGTTGTTGTCGATTTTTGCTTTGTTGATGGTTTAATAGCTTAGTGTTATGTGTGATGCTGCTTGGATTTGTTTTATTGATTTCTGATGTATGTTTCTGGTGGCTTTAGGTTATTTGTTCCTTGCATTTTTTGTTTTTATTGGACTTTGGTGTTTATGTTTATGTTTTTATTTTTATTTGTTTTTGTTGGACTTGGTGTTTATGTTTATGTTCTTTTCTTTTCTTTTGTTGTCTTTATTTATTCTCTCAGATTTTATTTTGCTTCTTTTTTGGGTTTTCTGTTACTCTATTGTTTTCTTTGTAGGGTTTGTGTTGTTTTTGTCTTGTTATGCTGAAACTCAATTCTTTGTATGTTCTGTTGTTACGTGATTTTACTGGAGGCTTTGTTTGTTATGGAGGATTAGGATATCTTTGCAATGGTGGTGTTGGTTTTTACTTTGTTGTTGTCTCCTGCAGTCTGTTGTTAGTTGCTGGGTTTCTTATGAGGTTGTTTGTTTGACAACTTCGTGTTGTTTCTAGTTGTAGATTTATTTTTCTTTTGGGTGGGTTGTACTCTAAAGTTTCTTATTATAATTTTATGGGGCACGATATTCACTCTACCTAAAAATAAATAAATAAATAAACCAAAATTTGAAATTAAAAAATTCGAACCACACTTTTCATAAAATTGATCCAAACCAATTCAGAAGGAAATTTGCTTTAGGGTCTGTTTGGGGCAGCTTGTGCATTTCAGGATAAGCTGCTTATCCTGAAACGCGGCCGGCGGGCCGACCGCAGCGGTCGACCCGCGGCCTGCGTTTAATGTAAAAACCCAAACGCAATTTCGGATAAGCTGACGAAAAACGCTAATCAAATAGTACGGCGTCGTTTTCAAAACGCCGCACGCACTTATAAGCTGCCCCAAACAGACCCTTAATCAATTATGCTATAAGTAAAATAACATACATTTTGTTCTATTTCTAAATGAAGTAATTAATATTAAAATTCCTATTATAAAATGACTATTTTTATTATCTTATTTATATATGACCGCCTTTTTTTGAAATAAAAAAAAAATTAATTTTTTTTAAATAAATTAAAATAAATATATTGCTAATTTATTTTCTTTTTAAATAAATTAAACTTTTTAATCCTAACATTAGCGATGATAAATCCGTTGGTTTGGATGGATCAATTTTCAAATTAGTCAAATTTATGGAATTTTAAAATAAAAAAAAATTATTGAACAATTAAATATTTTATAGAACTGAAACGGCCTAACTAAAATATAATTCAATTTAAATAATTTATTTATAAACAAATCAAAATTTAATATTTAAGTTAAAGCTCAGTTATGAGCAAACATAAAAAAATTATATATATAATAGCAATGAAATTTCATAAATTCTTAATTTAATTTCAAAATTACAATTTCTCGATCTCTTTATCAAATGAAATTTAAAACCAAATAAATCACTGAAATTCGAAGTTTTTAAAAACAAAAAAAGTTGAAATACATTTTTGCCCAAATAATGCACACAACACACCCAAATGCATTCTTTAGAGACTCAATTATCAGTCTCAGAAAGATGAAACTGTGGACATCCAAAGAAACGAAACATAAATAACATTAGAGTTCTACGAAGGAGATGGGAGAATCCCGCAGTGCGTGAAAGCTGCTTGAGAAATTAGGGCAGAGGAGCGACGAGGGGCATTGAGAGTCATTCCATACAATGAAACGCGGATCGCGGGCGTGTAATCGTAAAATGGAAACTCTGTTTTACCAAACGTATCTGACAAGTGTTTTCCAAACTCGAGATAACGTTTTCAAAATGTCTGTGCAGAAAAAACGCTCTCCCAAACGCGAGTGTTTTTTCTGTCCGGACTCCTGACGTAGTTCTACGTGCAGCATAGGTTATTCTTAAGTTATTTTCAGGTTATTTCTGGGTTATTTTCAATAATACCGAAATAACCCAGAAATAACCCGCGGTTTTTATTTTTTGGGTATTTCTGAGTTATTTCGGTGTTATTGAAAATAACCTAAAAATAACCTGAAAATAATTTAGAAATAACTTGGTCCGCACGTGGAGCTACGTTAGGAGTCCGCAAAGAAAAATTTTTCCCCAAACGCACCCTTAATGTTATCCAGTTTGTTTATTTATTTGATTTCATGAATATTAAAATCGACTCAAAAATTCGAAAAGGGAATATTTAGGTATTCTAAAAAAAAAAAAGAGAACACTTATACAGAGACCACCTCAAACATAGGACAATCACCAAATGACAAAAAAGCCCCTCGTAAATCCTAGAATTTCATCTTCTCGACATACCCTAACCCTCCACACTGATTCGGGTCTTCTTGCTCACTTCCGTTAATCGCTCTTAGATCTCCGGCGAGTCGTTTATTAGGCCATGCTCGGCATTCAGAAAATCCAGCTATCGCGCAAGCCTTCATCACTGGTATTTCCTTTGGCCCTCAATTTATGGTTTTTGATCAATTTCTTATGAGTTACTGTTTTCTTCTTTTTTGTAATGGCCTGCTGCCCCCCTCCCCCTTGTAACAAATGGAAGCTTTACACTTGTAAATTCCACGAGGTTTTGATAAAATTCTTAAAAAATTCATTGTTTTCCAATTTTCTATTTTCTCAGCTTTCCTTAGAGCTCTGTATGGTGGTCTGGAGATCTGCGAAAGGGTTATTGTTGTTTTTTTCATCCATTTATATGAGTAAAATGTCAATTATGTCCACTGGAGCAAACTCTGACAAGTGAAAATCTGTGGTCTCTTTTCTTTTTTAAATTAGATGATGGGGTTAAAATTCATATAAAGTTAATATTGGTAAAATCGTCGCGAGAGCCGAAGTCAGGCGAAGGATGAAAATTATATTTCTCTTTGAATGAGTTAATGGTAATGTCATTTCTTATATAATTTAGAGATTGGGGTTTTATATGAGTAATCATAAAGATATAGCTGTTAGATATATAAACACAAGAAATGCAGTTACGTAAGTAAAGTCACCTTAAAAATGCAAAAGCTTGACATAGAAGACAACTGATTTCATGTAGTTAGATATATTGACTTTTTAGAAACAATATTCCACCACGAATGCGAAGTAAACGTCATAAAAAGCTGGGTGAAACATAAGCTATTCATTTATTGAGAGGTTTGATGGAGAAGTATAGAGAGAATGAGGAGGATCTACATGTAATTTTTTTTTTATTTGGAAAAAGCTTACGATAAGGTTTCAAGCGAAATCCTTTGGAGAGTTCTAGAGAAGAAAGGTGTTAATATGACTTATATTCAAGTCATTAAAGATATGTATACTAGAGCAGTTACTTATATTTGAACAAAAGGAGGATTGACCAAATATTTTCCTATTTCAGTTGGATTACATCAGGATCGGTTTTAAGCCCATATCTTTTTGCTTTAGTTATGGTTTCTCTCACTGGACATTTACAGGAGAATGTACCTTGGTTTATGCTTTTCGCTAATGATATCCTTCTTGTGGATAAGGCTAGAGAAAGAGTTTAGGAAAAATTTCAGTTATGGAGGTCTATGTTGGAGTTTGAAGGCCTTCATTTGAATAGAACTAAAACTGAATACAAGGAATATTATTTTAGTAGTAGTAGCTCTAGTGGCATAGTTGTAATTATGAGTAATCAAATCAGTAAAAGGTGTGAACGCTTTAGATGGGGATGTTATTAGTAGAATTCAAGTTGGTTAGTTCAAGTGGAAGAATGCATTAGGCCTATTGTGTGATAGAAAAATATCGCTAGGATTAAAAGGAAAACTTTGCAAGATGGTGGTGCGAACACTTTGTAAGATGGTGGTGAGAACTGTAATGCTCTATGATGCAGAATGTTGTCCTTTAAAAAAGAAGCATAAAACCAAGTTAAGTGTTGTCGAGATAAGAATGCTTAGTTGGATGAGCGGCTTTGCACTTAGATACAAAATTTGAAATGAATATATTCGTGATAGGGTTGGTGTAGCTCCAGTGACTGACAAAATTCAAAAGAGCCGTCTTAGATGGTTTGGTCAAAATAAACGTCTATAATTTGATGATCCAGTTAGGAGAGTAGATATTTTAGATTCAACTTATGTTAATAAAGGCAAAGTTAGACCATATTGTATAAAAATGATCTTAATTTATTAGAATGAAATGAAAATATAACACTCAAGGATGCAATGGAGAAAAAAGATTCATGTAGCCGACCCCACTTAGTGGGATCAAGGCTTGTTGTTGTTGTTGTTGTATTTTTTTCCTTCGTGATCCTTCAGACCCTCTCTTTTATCCACCCATGATGCTAACACAATTATTTTGACACTACCATGCTTGGTTGTGTAACAATTCTTCATAATGGTAAGCAACGTAATGCACTACTTTTTTCCCCATTTCTCTGTTTCTTTTTCCCTTTCTTATCTTATATCATTTTCTCCCTTTCTCTATTTTTATCTCCACTTTTCATTCTATTTCAAAACTCCTAGCCATATTGAACTAGATTTTTCCTACATGAAATTTTTTGTCCAAGCTTGCACTCATACTTTTGCCCATGTCATAGACCATCCTTTTTGTCGGCACAATTATTCATGATGACAAACGAAATAGCATGACAATATTTTATATACCTCCTTATTCTTTTTCTTTTTCTTATCCTCTTTTTTTTTCTTTCCCTCTTATTATTTTAATCTCTTCTTCTCTTTCGCTTTTAAATCTCACAAGCTAACCAAATTTGTAATTTTGCTTTAGCTTATGGCATCCACAAAGCATTTCCCATGGTTCGCTCCTTTTAAACTGTTCAAGTAGTGAGTTGTTCCAAGGTGACTTTCTATGTTGTTATATCTCTCAATAGTGGGATAAAGTGACCTTTAGTAAATTCTCAGCTGTCACCAATCATTAGAACTTTGAAGAAGAAACTCTTAGGGAGTCGCCATATATGTATATCATTGGGAAGTTTTCCTTGCATAGGTAGACAAAGTGAATGGATCATTGATTTCACTTCCTCTAAGGCTATACAAAACTAGCGGATCCCTTGAAGGAAAGGCCGTTGTTGCTTATAGGGTTTGTGTGAGAAAAGGGTTCAAAGGACCTCTAATAAATTGCCTTTGGTCACCAAATATTAAGAAAACGAACCCTCAAGGAATCACAATGTTTGCGGACTATGATGCATGGACACTTCTAATTAAAAAATTGAATTTAAATTTCCAAAAAACATGTAAACATGTTTATATTTCTTTATATTAAAATTTTAGGAATTTTATTCTATTTTTTTAAAGTTAAACTTATGTTGTTATCTAAGTCATTTAGTGTTTATTTTTTCTATAACATAAACTAAATAATATTTATCGGTCCCTTATTATTAGAAAATTAATATTATGAAATTTTTTATCATCTCTCCTTTATTGTTTCTAAAGTTCTATTTATTTAATTTTATATGTTTTTAATAATTTATATTAGGAAGATTTACATACATACCACTAAATTCTTATGCATTTACATATCACACCTTACCTATGCATGAAAAAAGTGTATTTCACTTTTCAAAATTTAAAATAATGCTGTTTTCATTGTGATATGAACTATTTAGGTTGGTATAAATCTAAAAACAAAGTTTGGGTGTTTGATATGTAAATATATAAGAATTGGGTTGTATGTAAATGCTCCTTTATATTATAATGATTCATCCAATTTGTATCCGTGTCCTATATTTTTAAATACTGAAGTGTCTCGTGTTCGTGTGGTATCATATTTGTTTCCTCACGTTTGTATCTGTGTATCATTTTAGAGTTGTCTTTGCATAGGTAGACGAGTTGAATGGACAACTTGTGGGGCATCAGAACTTTGTTGATTTTATTTCTCCTAATATTATATAAAACTAAGGGGCAAGGTTCCTATTCCATTTACTGTTTGTGTGAGAAAAGAGCTTGGAGGAGCCCGCCCCTTTAATTGAGAAAAGTAGATCTACTAAAGCAATGAATTTGAGAATTAAGGATCAACAGTTGTCTCATATTATTTCTATGTTCTTTTTTGTTTGTAATCTTAATCCATTAAGTGTGTCACATTTTTCTTGCAATATTATTTCCTGATTCATAGGTTATCTTCCTTGTACTTTATATTTCCTATTGTCAAACAGTACATGTGCGCATCATTATAATTTTCATTGTAATGAATATTTGTATATTCTATGTAAGAGTAAATTGGAAATGCACTCAATGAATATTATTGAATCAATTGATTTATGTTTTAGTAGGATTGTGACGCTATGGCTTTGAGAAATGTGTGAATATCAGCAGCATTGCATTTAAATGCTATATGAGCTTTGAATAAATAAGTAGGATGTCACAGAATATGCAGGAATTGTTGAAACACATATGTTTTGCTCATGTCTATTGACCAAATGTTAGCATGATCAGCTGGACATTTCTATTTTTTGATTTTATCATGTTTATATATAGTATTAATCCTTTTTAAAAACTATTAATGTGTAGGCATTTTCTTCTGAGTTTGCTCATTCTTGTTGTTTATATCTAAAGGCGACTAGCCAAATGCTAGATTGGGAGTTTGAAGGAGAGTTGGGAGGAAGTCAAGCCTGCCCAACCTGGGTGTTTTAGTTTAGTAGTATTTTGTGCAAGTTGAAAGCTTGACATGACTTAAGTTTGTTACCTAACTTCTTTGTTTCTTCTTGAGTTAGAACTTTATTCGACCCCTAAACCCTATGTTATGAATGTTCAGTTACTCTGAATGGCTGGGCAGTCTTCTCATTAGTTACGACTTGTCTGATTTGTTTTTGAAGAACTCATATGATTACTTGTCATCTAACATTGGTTTATGCTTAGGCGAGAGTTCGATTGACTTGGTCATGTAAGATTCAAAGGCATCCTAGCATAGCATATGGTCAGTAAAGCTAGGTTTGTCTGATCACTCCATTTGGTTCTTGGTCGCCCAAGAGGATGTCCTATAACTAAATGGCTGTTGTTAGATATGTAAATATATAATAATTGAATGGTATGTATGTAAATCTTCTTTAAAGTTTTAGCCTCTAGATGGCTGTTGTATTATTCAATTAGTACTGAAACTTAAAAAAGAGACATGTTTGTACTGAATCCTTGCGTGTGCTACTTTTTATGCCCCATACCTTTTAAATATCGCAGAAATCTCTTGGGTTTTCAGTTTTCCCCATCCAATTGTGATATTTTTTTGGCTTGCTTTAATTTCATTAATTTAGGGGTTATTCTTTCCCGTTATTGATGGAAAGCTATTGTGCAGTGATATTCTCTTATGAAGCATTTTTTTTCATAAACTTACGATTCAGCCATATATTTAGTTTATGCTCTTGTTACCATCCTATCAGGAAGTTTTTTTTTTTACTATTTTTTATTGGAAATTAACGAATATTTGCTAGATTTTATGCAAAGACTTACAAAATCATCTCATTGAATGGAATGCCATCAAACGTTTTCATAACATGAGCATATTGTCCGAGTATATTTAGCACATTTTTATAAATTGTAACTTGAATTTAAACTTATTTTCAGCTTTCTCCCGCTATATAGATGAGGTCACCATATAGTAGCATGGGAGGTAAATTTTAATCTATTAGAATTAAATGAAAATATGGCGTTCAATGGGAAAAAATGGAGAAAAAGGATTCATATAACCAAACTCTCTTAGTGGAAAAAATATTCCGTCTGGGCAGCCAACCATCGGTGGCCACATCGCCTGCCGATGATGTGTCCGGACGGAATATTTTTTACTCTTAGTGGGATAAAAGCTTGTTGTTGTTGTGGTGTTGGAAAGGTGAATTTTGAGACATATATTAAATGTCTGACTGTATGACTACCCAAAATTAAGAAGAACTGTTTTAACCTTTTATTCAAATTTCATTTTGCTTTTTTTCTTATTTTAATCTCGCTTTTATTTAACTTAGGGTCAGCCCAAGCGACTCAAAGACGTTGAAATCGGTTTTCCGATTGTGTATGGGACTATATCCTTTTGGCTTGGTAAAAAAGCTAGCGAGTAAGCATTGCACTTACTTCAAAGGTTTTTTATGTAAATTGCATCTCGATCCTTCAGTTTTGACCCTAGTAAACTGTCAGATCCCTTAAAGCTTTTATCTTTCACAATGGATCCATCATGGTTTGGTAAATTCTAATGATGGCACACCCAAAAGAAATAGGGTTTCAAGTTGACCAACAATTGTGAAAAATAAAAACTTGAAGGCCCAATCATTACTAGGCGGAATATGAGGGACCTAGATTTAAATAAATTTTTTTTATTAAAGTAATTTTTAATGAGTTATATGTGAAATTAACTTTTATACTTCAAGTCGAATGCCTTGTAATAAAATGATAATTGTTATTAGGTATAATTCTCACAAATGGACTGTTTATGTTCGTGGGGCGACAAATGAGGATTTGGGAGTGATAGTTAAGCGTGTCATGTTTCAACTACATCCCAGTTTCAACAATCCGACACGTGTTGTCGAGTCGCCGCCTTTTGAGCTATCAGAATCTGGATGGGGAGAATTTGAAATTGCTATTACCCTTTTTTTCCATAGCGATGTCTGTGATAAGCAGCTTGACCTGTAAGTTCTGTTAGGAATTTGTAAGTTTTAATTTTTACTTTCTTATTGTAGTTTCTAATTTAAAAATCTCAATTTCATGCAGATATCACCAGCTTAAACTGTACCCTGAGGAGGATGGTGGACCCCAAACAACCAAAAAACCAGTTGTTGTCGAAGCTTACGATGAGATTGTATTTTCTGAGCCATCTGAGGCCTTTTTTCTTCGTGTTCAAAACAATCCAGCTGCAATTGTCCCCAGACTACCCTCCGGGCTCAATTTGCCTCCAACTGGTCCCAACTAGAACCCAACCCACCCACAATCAGAGATGTAATTAAGAGTCGAGTCGATTCGACTTGTGAGCTAACTCGGGCTTGGCTCGATAAGTGGTTTGTGAACTGAGCTCGATGAACTAACAAGCCAAGCTCAGGCCAACCCCGACTAGACTTGTTATCTCGTGAGCCGATTTGTTTAAATAATAATTAATATAAAATATACTCAAACTATAAAAAAATTGAATAATTTATCTTTAAAGTATTAAAAATATTGAAAAAAAAATGATATTTTACATTTAATATCATGTAATTTCATATTATTTATATCTAAATTTCTTGTTCTATTTGTCATTTCATTATGACACTCGCTTGAATTAATATTGTTTTATTTCTTTCATAATAAGCAAGTCAGCTCGAACTCATACAATTAAGCTCGAGCTGAAGCTAAAGCTCAAACTCGATTAATTAATCAAATTCAGGCTCAAACTGAGGGCGGCTCAAATTTGACTCGACTCTTTTACACCCCCCAGCTCCAATTATCTTCTCACTTGAAAGGACAATCAAATTATCACTAGGTTTGATCTTTTTATTTCTGGAAGCTAACTAGATGTTACCCATGCTTTGAATGCCATAGGTCCTCCTGAACCTGCGCTTGAGAAGAAAAGAGGTGACACTAAAGACCATCCTTACGCTCAATGGTTCATGAACTTCTCTGAGGCGGATGAACTTTTAAAACTAGCTGCTGCTCGCCAACAGGTACCAATTTCAGATCGTTCTGCTTAATTTTGCTTCATTTTTCAGTTCAAATAACTTTTATTCAATCCATATTTTTTTTGTGCGGATTAACTTGACAAATAATAGTGGAAGCCATCCTTGACATGTTAAGTATCATTTTCTGTCACCTAAATTGTTATTTTTAATGAATCTTTTTGTTGTGCGGCTCTATGGTTTAGGCTACACTAAAATGGCTCACATTTTTAATTTTTTTTTTTAATCTTATTAAATTGTAGTAGGGGCCTCCTTTGGGTCTACCAGACCATACCATCTAAAGTTGGCAATGGATCTTCTTTAGAGTTCACTCACACTTTTTTATATCTCCGAACGTCAAAAATTAAGGGGCATTTACATACATAACGCCCATTTCATCTTACTCCTAAACTCTGCTTTTTTACATTTATACCACTCAAATCTTTCATATCACATAAAAAAGAGCACTTTTTTAAGTTTTAAAAGGTCAAATACACACGTTTTTCAGCATAGGTGAGGCGGCATATATGTAAAAATTGAAGTTTATCATAAAACATCCTTAATCTTTGATATCAACCATGATGTAGGATGTTTCAAGGTTTTAAATTTCTAAGGTAGATTCTCATTTAACATAAAAATATATGTGGTTGAAACCAAAGAATGCAATAATTATGTGATTTTTGTAGTCAGTATTTATACTTTTAAACTGAAAAATTGATAAAATCTAGTTTTGAAGAAATGATGGCGGTCTAATAAAAATTAACATCGAGGACTATGAATGGCTCAACCCGATTCAATTGTTTTATAGAAGAAAAAATTAGGTTGTATTAAATTTGATCAAATTCAATCCAATTTTCAATGAATAAAAATAGTAGTTTCCCATCAAGCGTTGCTATCAAATTGTTATTTTACATGTTTTAGATACATATTTATAATCCTTATGGAATAACAAAGAAGATAGAAGAAACAATCAAAGAAAAAGGTTACCAAAGAAGAACAAAAGTCCATTTGGATTAACATCATATGAATTTTCAGAACCTTGGTGATTTGCGTGTAAATTAAAGGTGACATAATATTAATCTAAAGTGGTTTGGATGAAAATTGATGGATTAAAGGGTGATGTGGAAGCTTACTGCCCAAAATTCCTGCGGTACTGTAGTTGCTACAGTACCACGGGAATGGAGATCGCAGGGGATGTGCCTAAATAATCTCGTCTTCCTTTCTTTTTCTTTCTTTTTTATTATCTTTATTTCTTTTTCGTCTTTATATATATATATATATATATATATATATATATATATATATATATATATATATGTGTTGTATTAGGGTTTAAAAATCAGCTTTTTTTTTGGTGTTTTGTATTGGGACAGTTGCCAACGTCTCTTCTTCCTTTGGAGGGTTATATCCTAACATTTCAGTTGGTGTTTCTACTGTATCTTAGTTTTCAGGTGGTGATTATCTTTCTTACCCCTTCTCGTGTCCCTCTTGCCTTGCTACCAAACCTTCCTCCTAGCTGCAGCCTCCTCGATAGCAGTCCCGTTGTTGTCTTCCTATTGCTCTTTGCCGTCCAGCTATCCTTCTCATTGCTGCAACCCCTGGACAGTCCTTCTTTTGCTGTCCCTCAGTCACACGCCTTCACCTGCTCGCTGTCGCCGTTATTCCTGTTCACTGTCGCCACCCAAAAGCAGCTGTCCGGGCTGTTTTATACTGTTCCAACCATCCAACCAGCTGTTTTCCCTTGTTCCAGCCTGCTGTCATTGCCGTAACACCTCTCCCTTGCTGCTTTTGTGCTGTTTGGTTTCCCCAAACAACCAACTGCTGTTGTTTGAGCTGTCCCTTGCTGCCCTGCCTTTCAAGCCACCCATAATCGCTGTCGCTTCTCATTCAATGCCCAGAAACCCCTTTTCTACCTTGTCACTCCCTCACCAAGCCCACTAATTGTCATCACCTTCACCCGGGATCTGTCCTAACGTGAGTTTACGTGTCATGTGTGTTGTATTTTCCCTTTCAAGTGTGTTTGATTATAACCGCTGATTTGCTTTCTGTAATAATATTTATTTTTTCTAGTATAGTTTGGATATTAGAGCTAAATTAACTCTAGTTATATCCAAAGGTTTCTAGCATCCACTAATACCTAACTTTATCACCACCTGAAATTTTTCTCGCACCTTGTATCACCCTTACACACCACATTCCATCTATTCACACCCAAAATCTATCCATGCCGCTAAGGAGATAATCGCCGGAAGCCTGATCGAGGGGAAACAACGTTATGCTTATATAAAAAATTCACAAAGAGATGCCCGAGAGATTTCTAGGGAGTATTTGCAGTGGGAAATCCACTAACTATAACAGAAGCTTGCCACATTTGAGAGGAGGAAATGCGGATGGGTCACCCATAGCTATAACGGTGACTTGTAGATTGAAGGAATGGAATGAACCTCTTCTATCGCGTGGATTTCAGGGATTAAAAACCTCTACCTCAAAAATACGACCTGAAATATCTGAGAAGTCATAATTTTGAAGTAAATATGGATTTTCCGTATTTCGACGACCACATAGATCTGGAAAAATTCGTCGACGGCCACATGAATTTTGAAGTAAAAGTAATCTGGATAGTTGTGCAAAAAGATTTGTGCGGAGGTTTAGCACTTTATGCACTCTTAGGGGCCATTTGGAATCACTTTTTTTTTCTTTTGTTTTAGTCATGCTTTGATTTGAAATAAAACATATTTTTTATTTTATATATAATTGTTTTTAAAAGCACTAAAAAAGTTTTTTATTGAGTGATTTCTTAAACATGTTAATTTATTTTTTGAAACAAAAAATAAAAACATATACTTTTAAAAATAAAAGAAATCAAACCCATAAGAAGAACTTCAGATGAAACTAATTATTTAGTTCTATTTCTTGTTCAATAAATTTTTTTCTTGATTGATTGTGGCTATGCATTTCTTGGATGTGGAAAACTTGGCATTGAAAACTTATCCAACAGCAAATTGATTTGAAACTGGCTAAAGTCGATGCTTTTTTTGGTCTTTCGGCTTAGGGCCCGTTTGGGGCAGCATATTGACCTGCGGTGGCGTTTTCAAAATGCTACCGAGTGTTTGAAAAAAACATTGGGAAGACGTTTTCTTGCCGCTCCGTAACACGGATCCCAAATATCTTAAGGATGCGCGAAGCTGGAGGTGGCCTGCGTCCCGCGTATGATTATTGCGCTAGGGTAAAATTTTCCTCCTGTGCCCTTCGCTCGCTCTCCCATTCTACTCTCGTCCTCCCGTTCTTCCTTCGTCTTTCTGCAACTTCTCTTGCGGAGATCGACATCGAGGTAACGAAAATCCTCACTCTCGGCCTCCCTGATTTTCCTTCTGCTCCTCGCCTCAAATGAGGTATCTTTTCTCATTTTCACGTTTTTTGCATTTCTCTGAGAAGAGAGATATGGTATTCAATAGATTTTTAGGAATAGAGAAAAGTTGCAACATATTGCTAATAAAGAGAAATTTTTGCAAATAGAGAAAAATTTCTCCCTTCACATCACCGTCTCTTTCTTGCTCTCCCTGATTTTCTCAGATTTTTGCAAATCAACAAAAATTATCACAGGGATTGATTGGCTACAGAGATCTGGTTTTCAGAAAAATTCATGTATGTCTTTTTTTATCTATATGTTCTTGGAGCTCGATTTGAAATTGTTGAAAAATGGGATCCGTTTGTTTGTTGTTCTGTAGAGTTTGCAAAATTTTTGGATTTGCTACAGTTCAGTTTGCAATAATTTTTTGAATGCCTTTTCGTTAGTCTGTTGTTCTGTAGGGGCGAAATTGAATTTTCAAACCTATTATTGATGTTTTCCAATTGTTTATTGAATTGCTGAGAAATTCATGTTCTGTTCCTGGATACTCCTAACAAAATTGTATGGAATTAATTCTTGTTTTTCAAGTCTATGGTTATAACATTGGGGAGATAAGTACATGCAGAATGACAATTGTTAAGAATGGCAATGATTATGGAATAGTGGAACTGTTTTATGCTGCAGCTGCTAGTTTCAATGGCATTGGTTATAAAATTATTGAAATGTTTTATACTCAAGTGTGGTATGAAGTTTTTTTGACATACTCGAATCATTCCAATTGAAATGTTTATTGTCTGCTTGGTCATATGCGAGGATTTTTATTGTTCATATGCATATGCGAGGCTTTTTGTTTTTATATTAGGCTTTCAAATGACATTTATTCGACTTCTTGGTTTTATATGAAGCATTTTTCACACTTTTATAGCTGTCAAAATGCGGATCAGAAGAATGCATTAGCTATTTTTATATCAGATTTGAAACGGGAAAGCATTGCAATATTTCTTTTTAGTATAGCAACAGGATGAACATCTCTTTCATTGAATGCTGTGAAATCAAAACTGACATTTGGTTATTAGCATACATGAAAAGGGAGGAAGAATTAAAACATGTTCTGATTTTTTTGTTGGTTGAGGAACTTTTATTAGCACCAAAGGGAGAAAAAAGATGAAGAATTGCATGTTGTAGTGTTTTCCCTTAAGATTTATAGTTATGTAACCTTACATAATTGCATAATAAAACATGTTTGATGTATTATTGTGGATGTAGGTCTTTGGCTGAACCACATAATTCTTTTGTGTTCTTATATATATTTTTTTGTGAGCAAATAATTGCACTGTTGTTTGTATTGGTGGCAGAAAAATGATTTGAGAATCATAGTTATTGATTTGTGCTTTGTGCTTGTGCAATTAGCTTTGTGTTGGTGCTGGTGCAATTAGTTTTTCAATAGTTTTCTTATGCATGTTGAGTTACAATATGAATTTTTTTATGCAATATGCAATTCTTCATATAGTTTCATCATGACTAAGACAAATGAAGGTTGTCCGTCAGCGATGTGAGATAAGTAAGTTACAAATATTTTCTACAACCTCTGCATCACCGAGATTGAGATCGGGAATAGGCAAACCACTTATTTCAACAAGAAAGGTTGACAAAATATAACTAAAATGTTTAAATAACTGTCTGGAAGGGATTAGGACAGTCTGAAGTTTAAAAATAAATGAGATCAATTGAAAGAGTAAAAAATTTGGAAGGAGCTGAAACGTGGATCCACAGGATTGGGTTGAAATCCCATTAAACGGACAATTGATGCTTCAAATGAATGGTGGGCCGATAAATTAGAGTTAAAATTGTCATTATCATTTTTTTATTACAAATATTTTTTATTTAACCAATTATTCCCCTAAACCCCCTTCTCAATGTAATGTTACATGCAATGTCGACAACAAAAAAATACAGATAGAGCGGAATCGAGTCGGATCTTGAAGACAAACTTGACATAATGTTTAAGGGAGTTGTGACGATGGGAAAGCGTGCATTCAGCCCTAGTGAGACGGGGTTTGCAGGTATACCAGATGACTTCCCGTCAGAGCCGGTGACAACTAATGAAGAAATACATAGTGTTGACCAGAAGAAGTTGGGGGAGTCAAGCTCGCAATCGAAGAGGCCCGAGCTAGGAAGAATGAAGAAAGAAAATGACATTTTTGTTGAAACTTCATTTGATCGCCTCATAGATGCTTTTGGAGCTCCACCGCCTGTTCCACTTTTTGACAACAGTATCTTTGATTGTCTTCGAACTTTGTCTACTATCCCTGAATTAGCTGCGGATAGACGCTTTCAAGCATTATGTATGAAAAAGTTAGAGGATCCAACACGTAGACAAATATTTATGGCGATACAACCTGAGCTGCGCATCGAGTATTTGCGTATTCTTGTGGATGAATGAGTTTTTCTATGTTTTATGCTGCTGTATTATGAACTATTTGAAATTATGTACTCATTTATTTATTTGGAGTTATGTTTTATGCTGTTGTATTATGAACTCTTTTCTCAGGTTGATAGTGCAGTTAAGGACAGACGTAGTCAGAGTTTAAAATCAAATATTTTAATGTTTCTCATTGTAGTTGTACTTGTCTTTATCTTTTTTTATTTTTTCTGATGCTCACGAGAGTGTGAGAACTGTATGTCATCTTTTGGAACTCGTCTGTGATGATTTTATGCTTCTACAATATATGCTTATGTACTACCAATAAATTATTTTAAATAAGCTGCCCCAAACAGTTTTATTAAACGGACAAAAAGTTTATTTATACAGTCATAACTACCAATAAACTATTCTGAATAAACTGCCTCAAACAACAAGCCAGATTATTCTGATAATCTGCAGATTATCAGAATATCAGAATAATCTGCTGATCAACAACTGCCATAAACAGACCCTTACTTTCGCCGAGGAAGAGAAAATGACAGCCTTTAATTGTGCTTCATTTAATACTATTGTGCTTATGCTGCATTTTTATTGTCATGTACCAATCAATAGTGGGATTTACATATTTATCAAAAAGAATTATATATTTGTATATCTAATACCCAAATAATTATATTTATATGTATAAGATCCATAATCTTTAAAACATCTAATAAATATTGCTACATTAACTTTGTAAAATAAAACATTTTTTTATGAATATATTTTGATTTGATTTAGAAGTTGAGTTTTTTTTATTTTTATTTTTTGCTGTTGTTGTTGATACTAAGATGTTAATACAAATACATATAAAGATTTAGGTATTAGATTTATTAATGCTTAAGAATTCTATGGTATGTTTTTAAAACCCACCCTCTAAATCAAAACTAATACTCAAGTAAAATTATGAGCTACTTTGCAAATCAATTCATGTGCTCATAAAATCATAGAGAAAATACTCATGCAAAATGGAGAAAAGTGGAACCAAACAAAGCCTAATCATCTTCTTTAGTGTTAGTTGAGGTGTCGACTCTGTCGTCATTTGTTCATTTTATTGATGCGTGTTCTGTTGGACACTGATTTTTGCTGTCTGCTTCTGCAGTTCCAATTGAGGAAACAATATTAATTTTAGTGTGTTTGGTCTAACAAATGTGAAAACGAATGTTGAATGAAAAGCTAAAGTTTGTATTTTGTAAAGGTAGCTTCCTGGAAAGTGCTTTCGCAACTTCTCTTTTCTTTGAGGTGTATTAATTGATCATTGAATGAACATGTACTAAGTAAACTAAAATATTATCTTAAAATGCATTATAATATCGATAGAGATGACATTCTTTTTTTGTTTGATATATTAATTGATCATTTAATGACCACGTACCAACTATGGTTATATTAAATTCATAACAATATCTATAGAGATCGTTCAATCAACTCTCATCAAATTTGCAACATTCTTTTCTCAAACCCCGCAAATCAGCACCATAAGTTTTGGTAGCAATTAATGTAAAGTAAGATTTACATACATCCCACCCAATTCCTATGTATTTACATATCTTACATCCCACCCAATTCCTATGTATTTACATATCTAACATATAGACATTAATCAAGGTGTTCAGTCAGTGCCTCATATGAGTCTAGGGCTAATTAGAAGGTACAAGTTCAACCCACTTGTTCCCCGAATCGACACGGCGGCATCAGAATCGCTTGACACGGTCGATTTTTACATACATGTCAGCTTACCTATGCATAAAAATGTGTATTTCACATTTTAAAAGTTAAAATGATGTTATTTTTAATGTGATATGAAAGATTTGGGTGTTGCAATTGTAAAAAAGTAAAATTTAGATGCTAGATATGTAAATACATAGTTATTGGTCCCTAATACAAATTTATCTAATATCTATTCACTTTATTTGACAACCCAAGTCCATAAAAGATTAACACGCCACAAACAAAACAGTATAAAACAAACAGAGCCTTATTGAGCTAATGATTTTCAATAAAAATCACATCTGATGTAATAATTTTATCTTTTTTTTTTCTTTTCATGTAATTTTAGGTTTATTTTATTTAATTATTTTATTTTTTTTATTCTCTTAGGTTCAAGCTCACATTGTGAAGCTTAGGAGACAACTGAGCATGATCGATGGCCTGCCACAGCAGTCTAAAGCAGCTTCTGGACAATAAAATGGTTTGTGTAAACGATTAACCATGTTTTGCCGCAACTAATTTATGGCTGTAAAAACAGAGAAATTGAGTGTACAATGTCTGAACATGATTGCCTGGAATCCAATTAGGAAACACCTTATTAAATTATACTGTCTTTTGCAAGCCATTTTAGCCCATTGATTGATAGTTTATAACTCATATATGTGTGTCCGTGTTAGCTCAAATTTTTCAAAAAAAAAAAATATATATATATATATATATATATATTTTGCACTATTATGCCAAAAAAAAAAGGTAGGTACTACTTGAGCATATATTTACTTGATTCGGTCATTGATTTAAATGAGTCGAGGTAAATTTGATTCATCTATGGCTCGACATTTTTAATTGAGTCGAAGCTCGAGCTAAGATATTTGATATGTTATATATCAAATATAATTCAAACTATTCATATATTAAAATAGTAAAAAGAACAAGAATAAGTAAAGCAATAAAAAAGATTTGATATAAAAAGTGAGATGATGTTAGAAAAATCTAGTACTATTGTATCAATAAGCTAAATTTTAATATATCATGAAGGTATCCTGTGTTGGTATTTTTTTAACTAAGCTGTTTTAGGCTAAGGAGTCAACTTAGGTTGGCTGAACCATGGCTCATGAGCCAATTATTGAATCAAGTCAAAACGGCTTGACTTGGTCGCATCATATGCTTTCATTTGATTACTGTATTGTCTTAAATGATAGATCATTTGGTCACCGTTTGGGTGAAAAACATTCTTCCGGAGATGAAACAGTTAGCTGCCATTGTTTATCTGTGCTTATTTTCATCGAATTCAAACAGAGGAAGCAGGTAAATCTTCTCTACCCTTTTGTCACAGGCAGCTCATTGGAAACTTTAAATCATCACTGCCATTTATATCACCTTACTATAAATATGCCCATAAAATTTTCTTTTCATGGATTGGAAGGATTTCCACCTAAAATTGCCATTGCCTACCCAACCAATCTCTTTATTGAATCTTGGCTTTTTGTAGAATTGTAGTGTTAGGAACAAACATCCCCTATTGGATAATCATTAAGGCGATCGAAAGGATGTCCATGAAATGTGAGACATGTTTGGTAGAAGAATTTTACTAGACGCTTCGAACATACTAGTATTTTCTTGTCATTTCAGTTCGTGAAGGCATCTCTGTTTAGAGCATCCGTTTGACATTTCGCAAGTAGAAATGTCCAAAATAATTATGGAGGGTCTTTTGTTTCCCAGCTTCACGGAGAAGAGCTATGGCGTTCTGCTCCTACATAATGCCCTCCTTGTGATCATGGACTCTAACGACATAATCTTTTGGAACGACGCCCTCGTAATAGCTGGCGACAAGATTGATGGAATGCTTGTCGGATATTCTTTGAGATTTTTTCGATTGTGCCGATAAGACACTCGATCTCAATTGACTCTTATACTTTCCCCTAACCCATTTTGTGCTATCTATGATGCTTTTTGTGTGGATTTTTTATGGGATATTTTTTGTCTTTTACCCTATAAAATACTTTCAACATTTCTTTTATTCAAACAATGTTTTAATTTTCAGCTAAGAAAAAACTCTATTTTGTTTCTGTTCTGAAGTACTATATATCGCAGCTTTTATGAAAGGGTAACAACATTAGGCCAAATGTACATCTCTTATGTAGTAAAGAGCCCTAAAAGAAGACACTAAGTTTGCCCTACTTTCATGCACATTTGTCATTTAAGGGAAAAAGAATAAAACACATGCATATTTCTCAATAAAGCTGAAATGAGTTTGCTTCCCATACTCAATTCCACAAATGCACCAAAAAGAATAAAAATTCCAACTTAACCGAAATCAGATCAAAAGGAAATTCATTTAACCCTAAACTCAACAAATCGGCCGATCCAACCTATTTTGACCACGGCATGAAAACAAGGAGGAGTTCCAACCTCGCTCAAATCAAATCACAAGGTCAACAAGCACGATACCTATCTCCCGAGAATCAAATTAACAACTCAAAATAAAAAAAAAAAACAAAGCTCAAAAAATAAAAAATAGAGGTCAAGATCTCTCGTGCTATGGACTCAGTAGTGGTAACCAGTCTACCATTGCCAACAGTAGTGGCAGTCAGTCTACCATTACGCAGAGTTCAAGCTATGGACGCAACCGGCGAGAAAGAAGAAGGTCGAGATCTCTCGTGCTTCTATGGGTGGCACGAGTTCATCGCACCTGAGTACTGCGTAGCTTGCCAGAAAGGTCACTATTATGACTGGGGAGGTTCACCATCTATGTGAAGGCCAACAGAGAATTGAATTGAGCATAGCATCCTTGACGGAGATTATTGAAGATCACTGGGGAGGTTCATCATCTATGTGAAGGCCAACAGAGAATTGAGTTGAGTAGAGCATCCTTGACTGAGATTATTGGGGCAAGCGAACAACGACTGTTGTAGTCGAGAAGGAGGATAAGAAGGCGAAGGATGAGTGGGAGGATTAGGAGTTTTTATGCATTTTTAATTTATGAAATGTTTGAACTTATATTGATCAGGGTTTAGATATAAACTTTTGATAATTTAGATTTGCGACAGTATCTCCTTCTTCAATATTGATTTTTTAAAGAGTTTTGATTTTTGTTATGACTGTACATGATATTACTGTGATATAGATTAAATATTGTGTGTAGATTGTGAAAATGTAATTAATTTTTTTGATTTTTTTTAAAGTTTTGCGTCGGATTTGCTTTCAATAATCCAACGTGTTGTCCATCGAATTAAGCCAGACACAAATCAGATGGTAATGAGACGATTTTATTTATCGTCTGATGTTTTCAGAGCAAA
Source organism: Phalaenopsis aphrodite (assembly GCA_003013225.1). Taxonomy (NCBI): domain Eukaryota; kingdom Viridiplantae; phylum Streptophyta; class Magnoliopsida; order Asparagales; family Orchidaceae; genus Phalaenopsis; species Phalaenopsis aphrodite. The sequence goes on from NEWO01000118.1 coordinate 606,749, forward strand.
ATTTGACACACGTACAGACTAAACAAGTCCGACGCAGTGACGACGAAAAAAAACTAATTTCCATCAGACTATTTCAACGCAAAATTGATGGAAATAACATTAGCGAACCCCGAATTACCAGCAGAAACAACCAGTCGTAAATCTGACGCAAATCCAACGATAATCCTCAAATAACGTCGGATTTTTATTTGATTTGTGTTCGAATTGACCAATGCAAATTTGTTGAATACGTGTAGTGAATCCCATTGGCTTCTCATTCATATCATTTACATTTTTCTTCTCGCAGTGAGACCGCTCTCATAAATGATCGCAGAGAAAAAAAAATGAAGTTAAGAATTGGGGAAAAAAAAGGGAAAGAACCCAAGGAAGAAGGGGAAAGAAACAAGGGGTTTGAAACAACGGCCAAACAAAAAAAGAAACCGGCAATAAAAGAAGTATTTTGAACAGTATGTTTTGATCCCACGAAAAATGAGCAAACTTCCAAAGTACAGAAGAGTTCTAATATATTGGTTTTGAAGCTAGCTTGAAGGTTTAAAATTAAGTGTTATAAAGTTTATAATCCTTTTGCAAAAAAGAAATCCTATAAGTAGTTTTGAATTTAAACAAGTGACAGAAAATCTCTTCTGAATTGGTTTTATGCAAATTAGACCTATCTAAGTAATTTAAATAAAATTGATAATCAGAAGCAACAGTTTCATTAGCTCTTCTTAATGGTCATAAGAAAATAGTAGTTTTTCATATTACAGTTAGCCCCATAATCATGCAAAAACCCCAATGTAAGCATATTTCCTTACATGTTTGCGCAATCCTTACAAAAAAATTCCTATTCTCTTAGAGTGATGTAGTTTAATATAATTGTTCCACTAGCCTATTTTCATAGTATTAGATCACAACCCAATTTAACTTCCTAAGTGATCAGTTTATGAGTAAAATACACACAAACGATTAAACATCAATTTGAGAGCAAATTATCCACAATTAAATTACTAATTGCATAAAATCTGATTCATAGGAGAAATAACATTATGTTATAAACATCACATGTGAACAAAACACAAATTACATCATAGGATTAACAGTAAAAGAGCTAGGAACAATCTCACTAAGATTCTTCACCTAATTACACAAATTACAATAAAATTTTTGAATTTACACACAAAAAACACACACTTACACCTGTTTTCTATGAAAAAACTCTCATAACCTCTCATACTCTCCTTAGATTACTCTAACAAAAAAGTAGATGGTGGTAGCAATAATTCTCCGACTATTCCCCTCCAATGGATGTAGTCTTCCCTTGGTGTCACTCCAAGGGCCGAGCACTTGGTCGATGAAAAATGGTGGAAGAGCGAAGCACTTCATTCTTCAAAATTATATCTTCTTGTACCCTCACATTACGTTGCCCATACCTCTTCGACTCTTCCAAAAACCAACGACAAAATCTTAGCGGAGCACAAATACAAGACGATTGTTAGAAGAGGACATGTGCGATGAAGGATATAAGCGCTTCAAGGAGGAAGAGAAAATCATGGCCTTGGAGATGTCTAGCAGTGTGGTGATATGATTAATGGAGGATCAGACGGATGACTTACTCTCGTCGGTGACGTGATTAATTATAAATTACTGACACCATCAAACGAAGCTCTCATTTGATGGGATTGATAACTTCAATAACTTGAACTGAAAACATGAATGATTACTCTATCAGTATATCTCATAGTACATATACACTTACAATTTCTATTATTGTTGTATTTATAATGCATTGGAAAATTTTGGGAATAGCTATTTAAGAAAAGGAAGATTTACTTACATACCGCTCAATTCTAATGTAATTACATATTTAACAACTAACTTTAATTTATATATATATACGCCTTATGTACATGCACGCAATGGTGTATTTCACTCTTTAAAATTTAAATTAATAGCATTTTTCATGTGCTATAAAAGATTTTAGTGGCATAAATATTTTAATTATATAAATACATAGAAATTGGGTCATATGTCAAGAATTATCATTTTATAGTAATTAATCAAACTTTTATTTTGAAACTATTTCATTTTCTTGCAAATTAAAATGAAGTAGTGAAAAGAAAATTTTCCCCCTAAAATACTATATTGAATTAAAAATTTAATTTGAGATATTTTTTTTTATATTTATCATTATTACATCATGTTTAATCAAAAACTATATTTATTATATCATTTAGTCAAAATTTCAGTTAAATCCTAATTGAACTAATGAATCTCATATTATAAAATAATACAAACAGTGTGGCCTAATAAATCTACGGAAAGATACTCAAAAACTCATTATTCCAACCGCTAGTCTTCCCGTGCTTAGATTACTTGACGGTCGGATATAGACCTTTCGCACAGAAATTTTTGTACGGGCAAATCCAACATTAATTTTGCTTGATCTGTCTGAGTTCTCACCATATGTATCACTCACCCGGAAAATATTACATCAGGATTATTAATATAGTTTGTGCTCGGTGTTCAATGTTGAGGCATCACGTATCAAGTGAGTGCCACTGTAATACAGTGGTATTGGTCATTGTGAAAAATGGTGGAGTCCGTTTGACACGTGGCGCCCCATTATTGGACTCCGAATGCATTAAGAGTCATGATATAATATTTTCCCATCACTCACCAGTCATTCGACTTTAAGATTTTGCATGTAAGAATTTTGAAAACTTGGAGCTTTTCTAAGATTATTTTTTAATTTTTTATCTTAATTTTAACAGCATATTTATTTAATATATTTCCATTTCTTAAAATAAATTAACATTTTTAAAAATATTTTAAAAATATTTTTATTATTTTAAAAATAATCATTCTTTATCAAAAGGCAAATATATTTTATTTTTGAATACTTTATTTTCATTTTTTATTTATATGTTAATTTGAAAAAAATTATATTTGATTATTAGAATTAAATATGATTATTTTCAAAAATATTTAAAACATATTTTGATCATTTCTAAAATCATATTAATTTATTTTTAAAAAATAAAAATAAAAATATACAACAAAATATTAAACAAATGTGTTTTTAAAAATGAAAAAAATAATAAAAAAATTAATCCCAAACAACCATTTACATGGCCAGCATCCGGACAAGATAAATTTCGCGGGAGATGATGAAAAAATAATTTATTTTAAAATATTTATAAGTATAGTCAAAATAAAAAATATTATGAAAATCTAATATATACGTAGCTAGATTAGCAGCACATGCGAAGTCTCCTTCCAACCTAACCTTCTTCACCTTCCGGCTTCTACCAAATATATTTGTTTGATTCTCTAGAAGTCCAGAGCTCGGCTCCCTTCCATTATATAATTCATGCAAAGATGGATGATGTCTTTCCTTGGTGTCACACCAAGGGTCGATCACGTGGTCAATGAAAAATGGTGGAAAGCCAAGCCCTTCTTTCTTCAAAATTCTATTTTTTTGTACCCTCAGATGACATTGATTGAAGCATAAATAGAACTTTCGTAACTCCCTTATTCGATGCCAGAGTTGTTGTTGCGAGATCTATAGATATATACCGACCAGTTGATATGGTATATCTATAAATCAAACAAGAGAACGATCGACGAAGTAAAAAATAAAATGAGAAAAATTCACAACAGAAAACAGTAACACAGCGTAACACACAGGTTTACGTGGTTCGGCAAATTGCTTACGTCCATGAAGTTGCAGAGGATTTTACTACTTGAGAAATTTATATCAGTCGCTCACCTTGACTTATAAGAGGAATCTCTCGCTCTCACTTTGTTGCTCTATCTTCTTTTCTCTCTTTTCTTCTCTCTCTACACCGAGATACACCGAAGAAACTTTATATCGAAATACACCGAAGAAGATAAACTTACAAGAGAAATAAACCCAAGTTATCTTCTGCCTCAAGCCACTGAGAAGAAGCCAAGGGAGAACAATCTTCTTCTTTTTTATTCTACCTTCACTCTAAAGAACAATCTCTTGCACTTTCCTTCCTTCTATCCTGAGGAAGCCTTCCTCTATGCCGAGTAAAACCGAAGAAAAACACCGTGACTTCTTTAAAACCCAAGGAGAGTCGTGTAATACCTTTTATCACGAACAAGAGGGAGCGAAGGGTTGCTTCGCATCAAGTTAGAGAAAGACGAGAATGGTTCGTAAAATCGTAAGGTTTTCGGGATCGGGAGAGCCGTTTCACGAAACATAGGAGGCGGGATCCTATAGCGGGAGGCGAGAGCGAGAACTATCGGGCTCCATCATAACAAGTCTCCCACTTGGAGATCGATGCACATGTTACAATGTTTTCTTCCTCAAACTATTATTCTCCACTGGCGTTGTCGCCCTTTACTTCAAACATGAATCCTCAATGAATCCTCCATGAATCCTCCAACTTGAATCCTCCATGAATCCTCCATCTTGAATCCTCCACCTTGAATCCTCCACCTCTGCAACTCAAAACCTGTGTCTTCACTCCAGAAGATCAACTGAAGTTGTGCACAACTTCAGTTTCCAAGAGTAACACCCTCACTCAGCATATGAGCAGGGTCCAAATAGCATTGCACCTTTAAGGTATTTTCTGTATTACTCTTGTCTCTGCTTACAACTCTCAATGCATGAGCAATATCTTGCCCCTGCTGAAAACTGTTTTCAAGAAGTATAGTCTTGTACCTCTTACTGTCATCAAGCTTAGTCTTCACCTGGTACACCCACTTGTTGTGTAATGCATTCTTCCTTGGTGGAAGTTCTGCCAGCTCTCACTTGCTCAAAATTTTATCTTGTAAGATTTCTTCATTGCTCTGTGGTTCTCCATCATCTGTCTGTGGAACAATAGGAAGTTCTCCTGGACCCAATCTCCGCTTCACTTCTATCATCAACAAAACTATGAACTGCCAACAATAGTGCATCATGTACTTCTTTAGATACTACATTTGCACTATCATTCTTCATCTTCTTAGGATTCTTGCAGTTCCTCCTTATGTGACCTGCCTTGCCACAATTCTAGCAAGTTGTCTGCCGACCAAACTTTGATTTTTGATCTCCCTCTATTTGAGTTCTTGTCATGTCATCTCCCTAAGAAATCAATATTCAGTGTCGAACTCGTACCTGAGATCTTGCCAGAATCTTTCCTGCAAATCTCATCAGCCAAAATCAAATCACGAATATCATTACATTTCAGTTTAGATTTACTAGCAGAACTGCTAACTGCTATCCTCATGGCTTCCCAACTATTTGACAACGATGCCAATAATATTTGTGCATGTATCTCATCATCAAAATCAATTTCAACTGATGACAATTGATTTGTGATAGTATTAAAATCATTCAGGTTTTGAGCAACAAAAACACCTTCCACCATCTTCAAGTTAAATAACTTATTAATCAAGTACATCTTGTTATTCGTCAATGACTTTTCATACATATCTAATAAGGCTCCCATGAGATCTGAAGTCGTCCTCTCATTGACAATGTTGTGTGCAACAGACCTCGACAAAGTCAATCAAATAACCTACAGAACTTGTTGATCCAACCAATTCCATTCAGTCTTATCCATCCTTTCAGGTCTTTTTCCCAATAACAAAAGATGAAGTCTCTTCCCATAAAGATAATTCTCTATCTACATTCTCCAGTAACCAAAATCTGAGACATCAAACTTCTCGATACCAGAAACATTCACTTCATCTGCAGCCATCATTCTTCCTCAAATCTGAAATCAAGCTCTGCTACCAGTTGTTATTGTGAGATATATATATATATATATATATATATATATATATATATATATATATATATATATATATATATATATATATATACCGACTAGTTGATGTGGTATATTTTTAAATCAAATAGGAGAACGATCGACGAAGTAAAAAATAAAACTAGAAAAATTCACGTCAGAAAACAGTAACACGACAAAACACACAGATTTACGTGGTTCGGCAAATTGCCTACGTCAACGAAGTTACAGTCTCAATTCTAATGTATTTACATATCTAGCAATATGACTTTAACTTTTACATATATACCACCTTATATATATGCATGCAATGGTGTATTTCACTCTATCAACATTAAAATAGCGGCTCTTTTCATGTGATAGGAAAGATTTCAGTTATATAAATATATTAGGTATATAAATACATATAACCCCCTCCCAAGTGTAGGAGCTTTTGGTTTCCAAAGTGAATAATTATATTGAATTACAAATTAAATTTGAGATATTTTTTTTATATTTATCAGTATTAGATCATATTTAATTTAAAATTATATTTATAATATCACTTAGTCAAATTTTCAGTTTAATCCAAATTAAATTAATAAATCTCGAACATTTTCTCCTTCTTGTTTAATATCGGGTTTGATATTTAAAATTTTGTATTTAAGTATTAGTTAGATAAATAGGATAATTTTAGGTGGTATTTATGAAAATCCCCCCGTTACAAAATAATACAAACAGCGTGGCCCAATAAAATCTACGGGAAGATACTCAAGCAGTCATAATTCCAACCGCTAGTCTTCCGTGCTTAGATTATTATTTGACGGTCGGATAAAGCCAGTTGTGAAAGCACTTGCTCACAAAGCCAGTTTTATTATTATTATTATTATTTTATCTTTAGTTCATTTTACATTTTTCCCAAAAAAAAAAAAAAAAAAACGCAAGGATAAACAAGCTTGGTGCGCCTCTTAAGGTCTGTTTGGGGCAGCTTGTGCGTTTCAGGATAAGCTGCTTATCCTGAAACGTGGCCCGCGGGCCGGCTGCAGGGGTTGACCAGCGGCCCGCGTTTAGTATAAAAACTCAAACGCAGTTTCGGATAAGCTGACAAAACGCGCGAACCAAACGGTACGACGACGTTTTCAAAATGTCGCCCACACTTATAAGCTGCCCCAAACGAACCTTTAGGGTCCGGCGAGCTGCAGCTTCTTGAATAATATGCTGTGATGAATATTTCAAATATTACCGCTGTCAGAAAGCTGTCACTGTACCCAGATAAGTTCAGTGTGAAAACGTTGTTTTCAACTTTTTCAAAATGCATAAGCTGTCAAATCAAAGTTTACTCAAACAGGACAGGTGCATTTTCAAAACGTCACCACACCAAATAAGCTACCCAAACGGGCCCTTAGCCGCCCGATCTACTTACGAAAGCCCACCCGTACGGGTAGGGATTGGCAAAATAACTGCGCATATTTAGGGCTGTCAAAACGGCTCGTTGTTCGCAAACAGCTCGTGTTCAACTCGTTAAGAAGCTTGTGTTCGGCTTGTTAATTTCGTTCGATAAGTTAACAAACCGAACACGAAATAAGGTGTGCTTGTTTGTGTTCGGCTCGTTTTGGCTCGAAATAATACTCATCAAGTTTATATATATAAACAAGCCGAACACGAACACGCAAACAAGCCGAACATGAACACACTTTTTGAGCTCGAAATATAAACGAGGCGCATTTACTCCCCTAAGGCGTGCAGAAAATTTTTTACGGGCAAATCCAACATTAATTTTGCTTGATCCCTCCGAGTTTTGACCATAGGCATGAGTCACAAGCCATTCGCCTTTTAAGATTTTGCATGTAAAAATTTAAAAAATTTCGGGCTTTTCTGAGATTATTTTTAATTTTTTATCTTAATTTTAACAACATATTTTTTAAATATATTTTCATTTCTTAAAATAAATTAACATTTTTAAAAATATTTTAAAATTATTTTTATGACTTTAAAAATAATCATTCTTTATCAAATAGTCCAATATATTTTATTTTTGAATACTTTATTTTCATTTTTTATTCATATGTTAATTTGAAAAAAATATATTTGATTATTAGAATTAAATATGATTATTTTCAAAAATATTTAAAACACATTTTGATCATTTTTAAAATCATATTAGTTTATTTTTTAAAAATAAAAAAAATAAAAATATACAAGAAAATATTAAGCAAATGTACTTTTAAAGTGAAAAAAATAATAAAAAAATTAATCCCAAACAATCATTTATATGGGCAGCATTCGGACAACAGATAAATTTTGCAAGTGAAAAGGGCTGTCAAAACGGTTTGTTGTTCGCGAACAGCTCGTGTTCGGCTCGTTCGCTAAGTTAACTGGTCGAACATGAACAACACGAACAAACAACTTGTTTTAGCTTGAAATACTACTAATCAATTATATATATATCCTTGATGAGTAGTCTTTTTTAAAATTTTAGTTGACTACAAGATTAAAAAGATATATAATCAATTAAAAGTATTAAAAAATAAAATAGCCGAACACGAGTTGAGCCTAGACCCGCTCGTGTTCGGCTCGTTTACACCCCTACGCGTGATGATGAAAAAATAATTTATTTTAAAATATTTATAAGTATAGTCATAATAAAAAATATTATGAATATCTAATATATACGAAGCTAGATTAGCAGCACATGCCAAGTCTCCTTCCAACCTAACCTTCCTCACCTTCTGGCTTTATCTGATTCTCTAAAAGTCCAGAGAGCGTGAGAAAAGCTAGCTCTCGGCTTCCTTCCATTATATAATTCCTCTGTTTTGTAAGAAGTCACAGAGAGACAGAGATGGCCCCAATACCATTCCTACCGACTGCGGTTACAGAGAAGACACTGAGAGCAAGCTTTGTACGGGATGAGGACGAGAGGCCAAAGGTAGCCTACAACGAATTCAGTAACCAGATTCCGGTGATCTCGCTTCAGGGGATCGAAGAGAATGGAGACGGAGGTCGAAGGTCGGAGATTTGCCGGAGTATCGTGGCAGCGTGCGAGGACTGGGGAATCTTTCAGGTCGTCGACCATGGTGTCGATACAAAGCTCATTGCAGACATGACCCGCCTTGCTCGGGAGTTCTTCGATCTGCTGCCGGAGGAGAAGCTTCGTTTTGACATGTCCGGTGGGAAGAAAGGCGGCTTCATCGTTTCCAGCCATCTTCAGGTGCGTTAGCCAATACTTTCGATTTTAAAATTTTGAATATATATATATATATATATATATATACACACACATATACATCTGCATGTATACACGTAATTCTGCGTGTGTATAACCCTGAATAACATTCCGATAACTCAAATAAATCAATTATTGGGGGTTAATAATTGAGGGTTATTAAAAGTTTGTTGAGATTACAAATAACATACAAATACATTCCACACTTTGAAGCTCATTTTTTTTTCTATCATTCAAAGATTTTATGAGATTATTGAGGGTATTAACCCAAATAAAAAAGACATAATTTTTTTTCATGTCATTCAAGCACTAACATAACCCTGCAACACACTCTAAATAACGTTAAAACGCACACAATTCAGCATGCATGATGTAAGTATTTTTCGTGTTTGTTTATGAATGAAGAGTGAAGTAGTTCAAGATTAGGTCATTCCAGGATTTTGTGAGATTATTGAAGGTATTAACCCCAATAAAAAAGACAATATTTTTTCATGTCATCCGAGCAACGACATAACCCTGCAACACCCTCTAAATAACATTCATATACATACAATTCTGCATGACGTAAGTATTTTACGTGTTTGTTTATGAATGAAGTGTGAAGTAGTTCAAGATTGGAGGGAGATCGTTACCTATTTCTCATACCCAATCGGGAGCCGCGATTACTCTCGGTGGCCGGACAAGCCAGAGGGGTGGCGCGCTGTTGTGGAGGAGTACAGCGCCAAGCTGATGGAGCTGGCCTGCAATCTCCTCGGCGTGCTATCGGAAGCCATGGGACTAGATCGTGAAGCCCTAGCCGGAGCCTGTATCGATATGGACCAGAAATTGGTGGTCAATTTCTACCCAAAATGCCCGCAACCGGACCTCACCCTGGGCCTGAAGCGCCACACAGACCCCGGCACCATTACCCTGTTGCTTCAAGATCAAGTCGGCGGTCTCCAAGCCACCAAGGACGACGGTAAAACCTGGATCACCGTTCAGCCTGTCCAGAATGCTTTCGTTGTTAACCTCGGCGACCACGGCCATGTAAGTGAAACACACTCTTTTCTTTTCCTCGTTTAAAAAATGGATTGAGAAATTTCGTCCAACGATTAGTGTGCGTGAGTGAAATTACAGTACCTGAGCAACGGTCGGTTTAAGAACGCGGACCATCAGGCCGTCGTGAACTCAAATTACAGCCGGCTTTCGATCGCGGCGTTCCAGAACCCTGCTCCGGAAGCGGTTGTTTACCCGCTAGCGGTGAGGGAAGGAGAGAGGCCGGTGATGGAGGAGGGCATCACATTTTCGGAGATGTATAGGAGGAAGATGAGCAGGGATCTGGAGCTGGCCAGGCTGAAGAAGATGGCGAAGATGGAGAGTGGGGAGGAAGGGGCCGCAGGAAAGACTGCTGAGGTCACTGGAGCAAAGGCATTAAATGAGATTTTAGCTTAAGGTCGTACATGAATTGAAGAATTACGATTTGCTACTAAAGTAAAGGGGTATGAAAGCTCTGCCGCTACTTTCATGTGATTTATGTCACATTTTGTATTTATCAATAATATTTATGGTGTTTGGGGATTCTCTAAATCTACAATTTTTTTTTTTACTTTTATTAATGATGTATTTAACTATTTAAGCATATGTTTAATTTGGCATTAGTGCAGCCTTAGTGTACTTTTTTTATATTTGCATAGATACCATATAATTCTTTTATATTAACACTGCTAACGCTTTAATTTTAATTTTTAAATTTATAATATTTAGATTTTTAGATAAAAAAATATATGGGAAACATATTAAAAAAAATAGAGCGTTCTACTAGGAAGACATTAAGTGAGAGAGAAAGCAGTAGTCAAAATAAAATGAGTCTTATTCATAATATTGACCATTATTTATATACTTATGTTATAATATTACAGAAGTACATATTAGCTTTTTCATGTGGTATTTTTGTAATTACAAACTTATTTGCATATATAAAGTCGGGGCCGATTCGATCGATGAGAGTCGCCAATCATTTAGCAAGCCCTGGTTTGGTCGATCTATGATCTGAAGAAGTGCTCCCCATCAATCGTCAAGAAAGTTGAATACTGTCGTATGAGACTTCCTTTTAGCATTTTCTGTTGATCGTTTGGATGAACTCCTCTCTTCACCACAACACATCTGGAAACAATAGTCGATTAATGCACTTGATCGTCAGCGTCACCTTCTTGAGCCGTTCACCTGCTTTGAGATTCATGCAGACATATTTCATGTGTACATATCTAGTTCCCCGATTTTCTTCCAAATATAATAGACTCCATGGTTCGGAAATACTCTCAGGAGTAGTTCAGTTTGATTCCTGCGACAGAGGTTTCAGTTTTTTCTGTGGGGAACATGGAGGAGTTTCATGATCACTGTGTTTTGGATCCCACAATCCTCTTATGACCAGCCAACAACCATGAATGGGCCACAGACGACTTATCTTCTGCCCTTGTCTTCTACAAGGACCATTTTAAGATGTTCTTTAGCTTCTGTTTCGTCGAGAGCTGCATTCCATCTTCAACCTCTATGGCATTTTTCCTGCCCAGATCCTCTCGAACACGATCGATGCTATAATGACCTATGTACTCTTATGTCAGAGGATGATCTCATGGTCAATCGAACTATTCGATCGCCACCAGTATAAATTTCCACTGTCCTTTTGATGGGGGGACAAGTCTTTGAATGTTGAGGCCCCGTGTGGAGAACTGTCAAGGACTGATGATTGGGTGAAGCGTTTGGGACAGCTGATGGCGCAATGGTCCGTACATCTGGCATTGTGTGCACCTTCAGGAATATTCTTCGACGTCCTTGGGTGAGCTCAGTCAGAAGTAGCCATATCATTGAATTTGGCGGCCTATCATCTTTCCTCCATAATTGCAACTACAAGCAATTATATGATTCCAGAGTTGAAGCAGCCATGACCTTAGAATTTTAGCTGATAAGGTGCAGGACAAATTTTCCTACGATGACGACTTTACTCTTGCTGTAGCATCATGACCTAGAGAGCACCTGGGAAGAGTTAGTGGAGGCACGAGTTGGCCTCATTTAGAGTAACAAGTGTGTGAAAGCTCTATGGTTGAGGGTGTCAACCCTAGAGAAGGAGGCCTAGAAGCTAAGGTATGAGAAGGAAGCTGACATTGCTGAGATTGAGCAGAGAGTAGTTAAGAAATTCAAAAACTCAATTGTTTTCATGACTATCATTTGTGATGACATTCAAAAAGCTTGCAACCTGTGCGAAGGGGCAACAAATAAAGTTCGTCAAGGAGGGATTCATTCAGGGCTTCCTAAATGGGAATCAGGCGATGCAACGTCGAGTTAGGGTTGTTGTGAAAGGTCTTACCCCTAGCCAGACTTCAGAGGACCCTTAGTTAGATTCTGACGGAGATGATATTGAGAGTGAGATGAAGGAGATATGCTCTAGTGACTAACATGTAGATGAGAATATCTATGTCATGTAACACTATTTATTTTTCTATTTGTCTACGTCATGTTGTATGAGTTAGAGTTATGCAGTCATTTCTTTTCAGTTTTTCTTTCTTTTGCATGTTTGGCAAAGTTAAGTTGTATGAGCGATACTAATGTATCTATTTACGATTTTGTTTAGTGATTTTATTAGTTATGTGTTTTCCAAGCATCCTTCTTTCTTATATGCATCTTTTTAGTTTCAATGATGAATTATATTTTTTCATTGGGCGAAGGGTGAAATGCGAGAGGCTCATAAGGGACGTGAGTTATATTGTCAGTGCAGGTATGAAATTGGAGTGTAATTGATAATATCTGTATTTTTTGCAGAAAATCCAATACATCTTGCTCAATCGTGGGACAATAAAATCTTTGTCTCATTATTTTGAGTGCGAGAGCTCTTCCTCTAAGGTGTTTCCTACACATCCAGGAATGTATCTCACATTGGTTGTAATCTGCTTTAGATAGTGGAAGAAATTTAAGGTACATACCTACAAATACCTTCTTATATAGTTTATCCAAGATAATGATGAAGTTGGCGATCATACATTACGGGTGAACTAACGTAGTAGCATCATCAGACAAGGTCTCCTTATAATAAGGATTTGATGGAGTCCATCCAAGATGACACCTTTTGCTTGTTTACAGACAATATTACTCAAGGCTTTTAGATGCTAGAAAAATGTATCTTCTCGATGGACATTCTTTTTAAGTGATCACTAATTGTCAAGGTTGTGAACCTAGAGAGGGTATCGACGTGGGTGTTATGCTCTCAAGGTTTATGGACGATCTGATATGTTTTTATAGGAGCGAAAAGCATATTTACGAGACTAAGATACTATACTAGTTGTGAGTTGTGGGCGTCTAAGTCCCCCTATATTTCTGATGCTATTGACTAAGAGTTAATGTAGATGATCAGATTTTTCACTTCACAATCAGTGACAAATTCTTAATCCTGTAATGAGGATTTTGTGCTTGACAAGATTGTTTATGGCTGGAAATTTTAGGCATTGTCTGTACTACAAAATGTCATTTTTCAGGGAGATGCGCTGCATTACAACTCCACCTTCAGACCTTTCGAATGCTCCCTCTACGTACAAGTTCCACTAATGTGACCTAGGGGGAGAAAGTGCCAGCTTGTCCGAGTTAGGCACAGTGCACTCCACGAAATAATCAGTCAATACTTGTGATTTGATGTCTAGTCGGGGTAAGTAGCGAATGTCAAACTTTCTCAAATCTATTGATCATTCACCTAATCTTCTCGAAGCTTTTGGCCTTTCTAGGATAACCTTCAGAGGGAGTTGAGTGTAAACACCAATGGTATGGGGCTGGAAATATGGGCGTAGCCTCCTTGTCGAGAATACTAGGGTTGGTGAAGTCTTACCAACCAACGGGCAACCACCCTCTGTGTTAAAGGAATATTGCTAACGTAGTAAACAAACAATTGGACCAAGCTTTCCTCCTTTATCAGGACAAAGCTTATCACATGAGGTGAAATAACGGGTAGATATGCCACATCTCAACTTGGTCGGCCTTTGAAAAGAGGGGTGGCGAGGCTAAACATGTCGCGAGTTCCTCGAAAGCGGCTTGATGTTCATCTGTCTATTGGAAATTGACATTCTGAGCACCTCTCAACGCCTTGAAGAATGGTAGGTACTCCAGAGTGAGCCAATAAGTCGGACATGGAGACTATGCGATCGTTCAAGAGCTGCATTTTCTTGATGTTTTTTGGGGGCACCATTTCTCTCTAAGCGCATGTTGTAACGACGAAGAAATTGGAAGCTCTTTTCTAGATGAGAGATGTACTAGGATGCTTCAAAGTATTTTACTAGCATATTTTATTTAAAGTTTTGGTGGTTAATAATGTTATATTTAATATTTTGGGTGGTTGGTGTGTAAAAATCCCAATTATATTTTGATTGATATAAACATAAAGAGTATTTTACATACCGAGCACGCTAAGGTGTTATTTGGTTTAGAGTAGAATGAATGCAATGTAAAATAGTATTGCAGAATACTCTGCTTGTAATATAGTTTGAATATTAAAAAATATTTGGTTGTTTGTGAAATAAATAAAATGATTTTTTTTGTTTGGTTAGATGCATGCTAAACAAATTAAAAACACTATTTTCTTAATATTTGCGAGTTGTTTTATTTCGTGCAAATAGAATATAGACATTTTAATTTTCTCTTTAATATATTATATAATCTTTATAAATCATATATATTTATTTTATTTATATAATATTTCATAATAAAAATAAATTAAAATATATACATGAGAAAGTATACTTAATATTTTGAGAAATTACTCCTCTCTATTTACATGCGTTGTGAATATTTAATATTTAGTAATAAAAAATTATAAGTTGCATCCCAGGATGAGGCAAATGATATGCCTGAAGAGTTTGAGTGCATGGAAAAATTATTACGTCTGAACTCTAGAGATACGTTCGGAGTCCAATGAATCATATATATCTTGAGCTGATAAGAAAAAAAAAAGTGATTTTCTTGTGATCCGGTCCGGTAACACTGGGGAATATTCTTCTCATATTATTCTGCGTTATTTATATATTATTGTTGTGGTATTAATGTGTTATTGTATTATTATAACACTCAAAATATTCACAGAACACAATAATACATGAATACCGCCACAATAACACCTAAATAACACGGTATAACATGGGGGGGAATATTTCCTTGCGTTAAAACTATTTTTTTAAAATTTTTCAGTCACCTCCACGTAGCGTGATTCCATTGGACTCCAGACACATCTTTGCATCCGGAGTCTAGACTTAATATTTGTTCACCACCCAAAAAGCAAACTCTAAGGTTAGGGCATTTACATATATGCCAACTGATTCCTATGTATTTGCATATCTAACAACTAAAATTCACTTTTTACATTTAAGCCACCCAAATATTTCATATATGTTAAAAAATGCCAATATTTTGCCTTTTAAAATATAAAATACATCTTTTTATGCATAGTCAATGTGACTTATGAGTAAAATTTAAAGTTTAGGCGTTATACATGAAAATACATACGGATTGAGTGGCATGAATATAAATCTTCCTAAAATAAAGTAGACCAATCAAGCAGCAAATTTATGACGTACTGAAATTTAATCAGGCCAACTCTACGATAGGATAAAAAAAAAAAAAAAAAAAACTGCATTTTAGCCAACCGATACGTCGATCATTATGCTTGCCTTTAGCCAGAAAAAATATTTCATCAGAAGTCCTGACGTAAAATTGTATCAAAATTACTATCACTGTCTATCATGTTCATAGTCCGACCTAACCATATTTTAAATTATTTAAAATATTTTATTGAGAGGGGTTAGACTGTACACGTGACAAGCAGTGATTGATGTCCTGATACAATTTTGTGTGACTTCTTATGTAATAATTTTTCCTTCAGGACATTCAAAATCCTAGTAGGATCACCTTAGTAAGCAAGCCACTCAAGAGCCCAACAACCTGCTTGGTAGGGCTGTCAAAACGGCTCCTTGTTCGCGAACAGCTCGTGTTCTGCTCGTTAATGTGTTCGGCTAGTTTTGGCTCGAAATACTACTCTCTCTCTCTCTCTCTCTCTCTCTCTCTATATATATATATATATATATATATATATATATATATATATTTATATATATATATATATATATATATATATATATATATATCAAAATAGTATTTTAAAAAAAACCTAATTGACTACCATGCTACAAAGATTTATAATAAATTAAAATATTAATTAAGAAAATAAAATAAAAATTATTAAATTAGATTCAAATAATGTTTTAATATAAATAATAATTTTTAAATCTTGTTGAAACCTTTATTGTCTTATAACTACGTGATTAGGGTTGTCAAATTAACTCTTTGTTTGTAAACAGCTCGTGTTCGGACACGAACACACTTTTTGGGCTCGAAATATAAAACACCCCTACTGTTTAGGGGAAACCATAATAGAAATGAGCACATAATATAAATGTATAAAAGCGAAGTTTAAATGTTTTATACGTTGGAATCACAAAGACACAAAAAAAATGGCAGATTAAGAATAAAAGCAACGATTAAATAGGGGAAACCATAATAGAAATGATTACATAAAAATAGCTTGCAATGTTCTCTCATCCTTTAAGTTGACTTTATCTCTGGTTCGTCTGGCTGGTTTAAGGTAGGAAATGAGTTCTAAATTTATGAATTCCAAAATTAATTCTTTCTCAAGTTCAAAATAAGTGATAAGTCCATCATCAAAATTCAGATTTCGGTGGACATATATAAATAAATTGGAATTGGGTGGTACGTATGTACATCTTAATTTTTTTGATGTGATGTTAAAAATTTTGAATGTTACATTAATAAATATTAAAGTTATACATGAGAATTGTGCGCATGCATGAATTGTGCCACAAAACTAACACTGTTATTGCGTGGTCTCAAGCCTTGGATTTGAAAAATGGAAAGTTGTTTTAGGTAGTCGACAACTAACATAAAATTATTTGTCGAAAAAATCACGAATCCCTTAAATCATTGTGTGAATGTTTGGGCGTTCCTTGAAAGCGTCGTGCTGTATGACTTGAATATAATGAAAAGTGTGTAAGAGCTGCTAAATCGGTGTCCATGTGTAATGTCAAATAAGCAAGTATTCTCACATTACAGATGGACGCAGACAAAAAAAATAGTCAATGAAACTAATATGATGATAAGATCTTGGAATATAGGTACTCTCACAAGTACTTAATGGAATTAGTTGATATTTAAGTTCAAAGAAAAAAAATATCTTATGTATTTAAAAAACTAATTGGGTTGGAAAAAAACTCAAAGAAGATTGATAGCTTTGATTTTAGACTTTGATATTCATGTCGAAGTCGCACTAGAAAATGTATGTGTAATTATTTAAAAAAGTTTAAAAGAGAATATTGTAAAAAATATTAGAATTGAAGATATAATTATAATCCTTAAGATTGTTGTTGATATTAAAATTTTTAATATTATAAGTACTTATGGTCCTCAAGTAGGTTTAGATATAGGTTCAAAAGAAAAATTCTAGAATGACCTATAAGAAATAATACAAATGATACCGCTTGAAGAAAGAAATTTTATCGGAGGAAATTTAAATGGATATGTTGGTAGAGTGTTAAAAGATTTTAGAAATATTCAGTGCCAATGGTTTTGGAGTGATTAATAAAGAAGGTAAAGTCATATTAAATTTTGTTTAACATTATGAATTTGTTATTGTTAATACTTTATTTAAGAAAAGAGAAGAACATATTATTACTTATAGTAATTAATCTAATAAAACACAATCTGATTATTTTTTTATGAGAATAAGAGATCGTAGAGAATATAAAGATTGTAAGATCATTCCATGCGAGAATAAGTACTCAACAACGATTATTAGTTCTGGATTTTAAAATAAACAATTGCAAGATAAAGAATACAACGAATCAATGTCATAAAATTAGATTGAGGCACCAAAAAGAGAAGTAAATTTATTATTATTAGTAAACTTTAAGATTTCAAGATCGGGGATGTTTATAAAGAAATAAGTTATATATGGGATAAAAAAAAACACTATTTACGTGGAGACAGTGATCCAAATAATGTAAAACCAAAAAGTTTTTACAACTAAGAAATAGTTGATAGTGGAGCAATAATGTGTAAGAGAATAAAATATAAGAAGTTGTGGTATAAAAATTGATTTAAATGTAAAAGCTTAGATAAATGGAAAAAATATAAGATGGTCCATAGGGAGTCTAAGAGCACACTTTGTGACACCAAAAATTCTGCCTTTAGCTATATTTATAATATGTTAGATATTAAAGAGGGTAAAAAATATATGTATAAACTAGCCAAAAAGGGGAAAATAAAGTAAGGATTTAATTCAAGTAAAGTGTATGAAAAATGAAAATTAAAAAGTGTTTTTCCTAGAGGAAGATATTGAATAAAAGTGGGTGATCTATTTTTGTAAAATTTTAGATAAAATTTCTGAAAATATAATTGATTTTAGCGATCTTAATATCAATAATAATAATAAAAAAACATTTTAATTTTATCGTCGCATAAGTAAAAAAAGAAGTTAAAGAGACTTTAAAGAAAATCACGAAAGAAGTTGAGGAGATTTTAAAGAAAATTAAGAGTAGAATATCAGTTGTACTTAATGATATCCCAATCGAAGTGTGGAAATATTTTGGTGATTTGGGAGTTTCTTTGCTTACTAAACTTTTTAATGTTATTTCAAAAATAAAAAGATGTAATTGAATTGGATCTAAGATGTGATATAAACTATAGAGGAATTAAGTTTCTATGTCATACTTTAAAATTATGTGGGAGAGTAATTTAACATAGATTAAGACGTGTTATAAAGATTTTTCATAATCAGTTTGGATTTATACAAGGCTGGTCTACTATGGAAGCTATAAATTTATTGAGATGTTTGATAGAGAAGTACAGAGAGAGTAAGGAGGATCTACATATGATTTTTATTGTTTTTGAAAAAGGTTACGATATGGTTCCAAGAGAAGACCATTAGGAGTTTTGCTGATCTTATTTTTTGTAAGGTCTAGCCTAAGATAAAGTCACATGATTTGTCTACTGACTCTCGTAGAGAACTAGTATTAGGACCTACGTCACTTAGAAAATTCTAATCACATTTTAACTCTTTATAGTCTCATATGCGTGGTTTCAAATCCTCAACATTTAGTTGAGTTGATTGGAACCAACATATTGAAACTCAAGTTGTGCTCCTATAAGGATTGAAAATGCTCAAAGAATACATTTTGGACTTAGGGGGTTTCATTCTTTGAAGCACCACACACAAACACCACAATACATACCACATACATATTCACACACACATAAACACCACAATTCACATCACACCCACATTCACACTTACATACACTTCACCATTAAATCAAAATTAAAATTAATTTTCAAAAGAATCAATAACAAATCCAAATTCAAAAACTAAATTTGATTTATTTTTGAGTTCTATTTGAGAATCTTCAGCGTGTGCTAAGAGACATGCAACCAATATCATTTTGCTAAACTTCAGCTTAGGTGAAGACTGATTGATATTTTACTTGTCTGACGACTTTGATTGGACCAAAAGATCTCATTCGCTGCGTTGCACTCAAATTAGACTTAAATCAACCCCATCATCCACAAATTTGTTCAGACGACCACGTATGAAGAAACATACCACTTGAGCGTGTTCAAAATATCGATTTTACACGTGAAAGTTACCTATTTTATTAAGGTTTCGTGCACAAGC
>NEWO01000118.1:627904-640594 GCA_003013225.1 Phalaenopsis aphrodite
AGGAATGGGATGGCTCTCAATACTTTGCATACAATTCTATAATTTGAGCTTTCATGCGATCCTAGGTTCTTGTTGTTTGTTGTTGTGATCTTGTGCAGTGGCCTGATGGATGGGTGTGTCGTGGAGACAGTGATCGAACGAATGGGTGTGCAGTGAAGGCGGCGGCCAGACGAATAGGCGTGTATTTACATGGAACCAACATGAGCTTTCATGCGATTTTTTATATTTATACAACCTAAACTTAGTCTAAAAAAGTTAAGAACCTCTTTAGACTAAGTAAATTCAAAACTAAGAGTGATGCCGGGGCTACAAAACTATAAGATCTTAACCCGCGTTGCTTAACATAAAATAAATCCTCCTTTTAATCACTTCAATAATAAACATTTATTCAAAATACACTGCACAAGATCACAACAACAAACAACAAGAGCCTAGGATCGAATGGAAAAGAAGTGTAGATGATTGGAAAAAGTCCACTGATAATGATGTCGATCCCTTTGTGTGTTTCAAGATGGGGCAATGGGTTTGGAAGCTTTACGCTGATGAAAATTGGGTTGGAGCCGCAAATGCCTTACTTAAGCAATCCTTCTTCTCCAGGTCTTAGGCTTGCTTGTACATTGGCCCAACATCGTTACGCCGTTAATAGAGTGTGAAATTTGCAAATAGGATAATCTAGGTGCGAAATTTAGAGTGTGAAATTTGCAAATAGGATAATCTAGGTGCGAAATTTGTAATATAAGAAGATTTGAGTTCTATGTATGTAAATCACCCAATAAAAAATCATTTCACTATTTTAGGCTATTACTATTCTTTAAAAAATTTTCATTATAGATGGTTTGTTAATCAGGATGCAATATTCTCTAGGGAAAATTTTCTTTTTTGGATTTGTTCTTTTTTTTGCAAAGCTCATCCAAAGAAATCCATACTTATAGGGAGAAAATTCTAGCCTATAACAGAAGTTTTTGTTTAATCATTGAAGCTATTTGATAAGTATAGATAATGCTTGAGGTTGATTGAGAATCATGATTGAGGTTGGTGACCGACTTGTGAATTAGGATGGAATCCTGGGAAGGATGAGTGTCGCTTACATAACTTTTATGAAGAAAGACATGATTGCTAATTTTAAATGTTCCTCAATTCGTGATATTAGATGAGAAAATGGTGATTTAAAATGTGTAAGTTAATATAAACTTTTAAGTTATGTTTGGAGTTGCTAAATGTATTTAGAAATATGATGCCTAACTTTGGTGATTTTTAGAAAATTAGACATGTGAAGGGTCTCTCAAACTTTCAGTTATTTATGGTCATGTCTTTTCATGGATTTATTTGAGGACTAATTGGAATTCAGATGGATAAACAAAATCATGTTGAAGTGTTGAGGTAGGTAGCCGTGAACTTTCTAGTGCAAGTAAATCTATATGGATGTGTACTATTTGTTAGGACTTATTTTGTGGATAAGCATTTATTTTATATTGGCATCATGTTAATTTTTCATTTGTGGAGATTTTGTTAAGACTTTCTTCAAGTGTTTGTATGTATTTACATTTGATTTACACCCCTCTTCCAAATATTGAACATGATGGAAGTATCTTTTTTATTATGAATATGGTTTCATACTTAACATGCTTATTCATGAATGTTGTTGATGAAGGAGGTGTGCCTTATGCTTTGCATGAGCAATGTTTGAAGTTGATATGTGATTATTATTTTGCTCTTAAGCAAAGGCCGAAGAGTCCATCCATATACCGGTACCAACGGCTCTCCATTGGAATTGATGTGTCCACTGGGGTGACAAATTTGCCATTCTTGGCTTCCAATAAGCATAATTACTCATTATATTTTTTTTTTTCAAATTTTATCTTGATTGATTATAATGAGTCTAATAATATTGATAACATGATTTATGAGTTGATCATTATTTTGACCTGTATTTATTATAACTTATTAATTCATGCATCTCATTAGCACATAATTTTATTTATTTTTTTAATTGTCAACGTTTTTGTGGTGCTCTTCATAATTAAACTTAAAATATAATACTTACATTATATTTATTATATATATTATATTGGATTGATTAAAAGAGACTATTGAACTCACCTTTGTGATTACATATATTTTTTATTTTGACGCTACCTATTGACCTTAGTGATTCCCCTTATATGTTCCTATTTCCCCAATTAATTCTATATTATATGGTGGACTAATGGTGTTTCAATTCTTGGCAAGTATTACTATTTAGCTGTGTTTAATTTTTCGGCTTGGACACTTGTTTATTTATTCAATTATGCAATGCTTTCAAAAGTATTAGATAACCTCGAGGAGATGTGACTGCATAATGCTGGAGGCACTAGGCACCAATCTAGATGCTTAGAAAGAAAAAGCTACATTGTCTATTCAACCAATGCCTTTAATGAGGAAGGTGTTTTGAAGAGTATAAAGTAATAGTAATTTGATTAAAATGATGTTTAGGAAAACATAGTTTTATTTCTTTCCAAAGCTCCAACATTAGTGGATTTTATCAAATAATGTGTCCAAAAGCCACATTTACATAAACCATTGAACCATGTCACTATGTAATCATCAACTATCTATTATATATCATTATTTTTTATATTCTCTTTTCGATCTCTAAATTCGTACGACCCCCATCCTTCCTTCCCAATGGACTCGTCATTATCTTCATCAGTTTATTTATTGTAGAAATTGGAGCGTTCACAACTATATTTGATTTAATTTGTATTCTAGTCTGCATTATTGCTTCTCCAAGTCCTGAAGACTTTCCATGTTACCCACTCATGACACATCCTATTTTTCAAATGTCCGCATTCATCTATTCAATCAAAGAAATTTTGCCCGACTTCTTGGTATTTGGTGCCTTTATAGGAATCTTGCTTAGGCGATGCATTATGGCTAATGCTTACATGTGAAGTGCATGAAGCATTAAGTGCATGAAGCATTATGTTTTGCCTTTCTCATATATCTTAAATGAGTGCTTGATTCATCTTTAGCGACACTAGTTTGTGTTCTACTAGAGTTGTATAGTGGATTTATAGACTTCTATGTTTATATAAGGAGTTTATATGTATATTTGTGGATTTAATGTTTAATCATTGCTTTGAATCTCATATTTATTAGAATATTAGAATATTAATATGCATAATTATGTATTAATTATTTTGATTTGCTTTGATTTACTTTCCTTATACCCTTTATTTTAGTTTTTATTTGTTTCCTTACTAATAAATACTGTAATGGGTATTCATATCCCTCTTTATATAAATAAGTTATCCTGATTCTATTTCAACATGGTCTCAGAGCCATGGTCTTAACCTAACTGTCGCTGGGCCTCTCCATGCTGTCAGCTGGCCTATCCAAATTTTTTGGTCTGCTTGAGATATACTCCATGGAGTTAATTCAGTCGTTTGCTTCTGATTCTGCTTTAGATCCTGCCGTTTGCTAAGAAAACTGTATCCTTCGCTAAGGAAACTTAAGATCCCGTCCTCTGCTAAGGAGGATACAACCTTCGCTTCAGATCCCACCATCTGCTAAGGAGGAAACTTCTTGCTTCAGATCCTGACATCTGTTACAGATCTCGCCATTTGCTTCAGATTATTTCTTCTCCAAACCGCATCCTTCGCTGTTCCGATCAATGTCTGCTAAGGAAACTTCCTCTCCCACAGGTTTGTCGGAGCCTCTCCTACCTTCTTCTAGCTGGCTAAGTTAGGAACCCTTCCAGAGGCCATATTTCTACAGCAACCGAAACTTTTTGATGTTTCAATAACCTAACATCTCGTTTGGCTCAATCATAGTCACGAGGTACTCCCCCTACACCGAGCTGTCATCAGAAAATGTTCTTGATTCCACCGAAGGATATATTCCAACCTCCGTTCCTCTGCAGACTAGAGGACAGGAAAACAACATGAACTTCTTGATTACATTCCATAAACTAAACGATAATAACTTTCTCTAATAGTCCTAATATGTGTCCTTCTTCATCAAAGGGTGTAGGAGATTCAATTATCTCGCTGGTGTGATTCGTGAACCTCCAAAGACTGACCTAGCATATGAAGCTTAGGAAGTGAAGAATTTCATGATCATGTCATGACTGATCATCACCATGGAGACTTCTATTGACATATCATATTTGTTTCTTCCTTCTAGAAGTGTCATCTAGATAACAGTCTGTGATACCTACTCAGATGTAGGGAATTCTAACGAACTCTATGAAGTATCTAAGAAAATTCATGAGGTAAAACAAGATGCTATAATGATCTGGTTGCATTATGGATGGAATGCTACCTATATTATGCCTACACTTGGGAATCTCCGTTCTGGAATCTGTGTTACATGCACTTCTGCTGAAGTTTATCAAGTCTCAAAGTTCTGTTGCTGGTAAAAGATTTTTTTTAATAACAAATCTTATTCTGGAATCTGTGTTACATGCACATGAATTGAAGCGTAACATTTTATCTATTAGTAAGTCGACATATGATATTGATTGCGTTGCTTACTTTTCCTCTGATGTCTATGTCTTTTACGATCGTCATTCGGGGATAATGATTGAAACTGTTAAGAGGATAAACAGGCTCTACTTCTTTCAAGAGAAAAGCAAGGAGAACGAGAACACTCAACCCAATATTTGTAGTTTATCTTAGTCCACTTAATGTTCCATTATGTTGTTACACTGTTGTTTATATCATCTTAATTTTAAGTATTTAAAACAATTATATCTGTTGATACTTTCTTATAAAAATTCTTCTAATTTCAAATGTGAAATCGATCAGTTAGCTAAATATTATCGTGTTTTTTATCCATCCCACAATTATATACCTTCATTCCTCTATCTCTTATTCACAATGACTAATGAAACTCTCTCGCATTCTTAGCTACACCAATAAATGGTGATTTCTTACTTTGATTGATGATCACACTCAAATGACTAGTTTATATTTTAAAAGATAAATCTGAAGCCGTTGTCATTTTTAAGAACTTTCCCACCTTCATTTTGACCCAATTCAAAATCTTTGAATTTTTTAACTCTATATTAAGATAAATCTTTGTAAGGAAGGATATCCTTCATCATAACTCGTGAACTAACACTCTTCAACAAAATGGGATAGTCGAGAGAAATAATCGACATCTCTTCAACATTACTCACTCAATTATGTTCCACTCTAATGTTTCAAAATATTTCTAGAATGATGTCATTCTTTCCATCACTTATCTTATTAATAGAATTCTCTAAAAAAATTACAACTTCAG
This sequence comes from Phalaenopsis aphrodite, assembly GCA_003013225.1. Taxonomy (NCBI): domain Eukaryota; kingdom Viridiplantae; phylum Streptophyta; class Magnoliopsida; order Asparagales; family Orchidaceae; genus Phalaenopsis; species Phalaenopsis aphrodite. Next base: position 633,170 of record NEWO01000118.1, read on the forward strand.
TTCCCCTTTATCTGTCTTGAGATCATGTTTTCCTAACAATCGGGTCTTCTCCATTTTAGATCCCAAAATTTTTGGGTGCACAACCTTTATTCGGAGCGCGGCCGAATTAGGAGTAAACTTAATCCCATGTTCATAAACTTGTTTTCATCATATACTCTACACTTAAATAGGTTATCGATGCTTCGACCCTAAGACAAGTAAGGTCTATGTGAGTGCTGATGTCTTTTTTTTGAAATTGTTCCCTACTTTGCTAACTTGGCCTTCAGTGAGGGAGAGAGAGTTCTTAGACCCCCCCCCCCCCAACGTCACCTATCATTGAGGAATTCTTTGTTCCTTAAGTTCCACCCACTTCTTCTACCACCAAGGAGTACTCTACCCCTTTGGTTCCACCAACACATCCTCCCACTCTCCGTGTCTACATTCGACGCACTCGATCTGACGCATCTACTCTGGAGCTCGCTAACCCCTTGCTGGAACTTGAATCCTCTCAAGAAAACATCCCTAGTTCCGCTCCTGCTCTAAATGAGGAAGACAGTTCCTCTAGTAAGGTCCACAATCAGACAGACTCTCTCTATCCCATATCAAATTATGTCTCTCTTCGTAGATTATGACGAACCTATAGAGCATTTGCTACGGCTCTTACCAATCATCAGGCTCTATTCACTATTAAGACTGCCTCAGCAGAGCTAGCCTGAGAACCTACTGTCATTGAGAAAATGAATGCCCTTCAATAGAATCATAGCTGGCCATTGTTTACCTTCCTCAGAACCAATGAGTTTTTAGCGTCGAATTTAAATCTGATGGATCCTTTGAACGCAACAAGTCACTGTTGGTTACCAAAGGGTAGTCACATCTATATAGAGTTGACTATGAGGAGACATTGCTTCGGTTGCTAAATTAAACGCCATTCGAGTCCTCTTATCCCTTGCAGTAAATAAACATTGGCCCTTATTCCAGTTTTATGTCAAGAATGCGTTCAAGGACGACATTCTTACGAAGGAGGTATGCATGACTCTTTCTCCAGGCTTTCTCTACTGCCTCCTAGGGGCAGGTATGTAGACTTCGAAAATTCATCTATGGATTGAAGCAATCATCACGGGCATGGTTTGAAAAATTCACTAAGGTGGTGGTAGGCCATGAATTCACTCAAACTCAATCAGACCATACTCCCTTCTTCCGACATTCCTCCAATGGCCAAATATTTATCTTTATTCTCTATGTTGATGATATTGTTCTCCCAGGTAATGATCTACCAACATTGAAGTCTCCGAAAGACATTCTCGCTGCTTTCTTTGAAATGAAGGACTTGAGATCGCTCTAGTACTTCCTAGGCATGAAAGTTGTTCGGTTATCTCAAGCTATTTTCTTATCGCAGTGGAAATATGTGATTGACCTTTTGACAAAGGACAATCTTTTCCTGTGCAAACCAATGGCTGTCCCGATGGATTCCAATGAAAACTTCTTAATGTTCTCAATGTGGTTCCCGTAGACAGGACTTACTACCAACGTCTTGTGAGAAAACTCATCTACCTTGCCTTTGCACGCCCCGACATATGCCACGAAGTTGGGATATTCGATCAATTCATGCATGATCTCTATGAGTACCATCTCCAAGCTGTCTATCAGATTTTCCACTATTTAAAGGCAAACCAGACTCATGTTTGTTTTTTTCCCACAACTCTCATTCTATCATTGTTTACACAGATGCATATTTGGTTGGGTTCGTCCATGATCGGCGATCTACCTGGGGGTACTGCTCAATTGTGTGTGGAAACTTGATCAAAAAGCAAAGCAGTCTGTAATTGCTTGGAGTAGTGTAGAAATTGAATTTCGGTCCATGTCCTTGGGAATTTGTGAAGCTCTCTGGTTATGCATTATGCTCCACGAACTACGTATAACAGTCTTCACTCACCCATAATTATTCTATGATAACAAGACTGCCATTAGAATTGTTCACAGTTTGGTCCAACATGATCGTACCAAGCATCTTGAGATTGACCGTCACTTCATTAAGGAGAAACTCGAGTCCGGGGAAATTTGTGTTTCGTTTGTGCAATCTAGTGACCAACTATTAGATATTCTCACAAAGAACCTTCCTCAGCCACAGTTCGATGATTTCAAATCCAAGTTGAACATGACTGACATTTTATGCTTCAACTTGGGTGGAGTTATTGGAATATTAGAATATTAATATGTAGAATTCTGTATTAATTAATTTGATTTGCGTTTATTTACTTTCCCTTTTCCCTTTTTTCCGTTTTTATTTGTTTCCTTACTAGTAGATCATGTAATGGGTATTTATACCCCTCTTTACATCAATAAAATTTACCCTGGTTCTATTCTAACAATATTAGCTCTCTATTGTGATTTGGTTGTTGTATATACAAACAATGTGGACGTGCATGTGATTGTAATTCAATATTGAAGAAAGTCATTCTATTTGGTTATCAGGCACTTACATTTATCGTGATGATTGGGAAGGGTTTGATAAAGTTGTATGTTGGAAAGTAATTTATAATAGTTTTGAAAGCATTTTTTGGGAGTATAAAACAAATTAAGCACGATATTTTGTCATTTTATGATCTTATCATGAATCTTTTTTGCAATGGGGCACATGCAGATAGAAAAACTCTTTCATCGGCACTTGTTGGATTACCCATTTCCGTTGTTGCTCAAGCTCTGATTATAGCGCCACCGTTTGGACAGTTGCACTAGAGGCTATGATACTAGAATTCATTATTTTAACTCATATTTTTTATGAACTTCAAACCTTCAAATGTGCTATTAAAGTTGAATGGTGAAAAAATATTTTGGAGAAGTTCAGTCTCTTTAAGTTGGTGGTCCTAATTTGACATTCTTTGGTGGGATTAGCTATATCTTATAAATTCTTTATACCCTTCTTGACACATTCTCTATACTTCTTTTACATATTCCTTGGCATTTTAAACATCACTGAAGACTGCTCATTCACTACCCAAGCCCTGAAAACATCTCCAAATCTTTCATTGATGTCTTGTTCAAAAACCTAAGCAAACATCCACCCTGGCAAGTCATCAAACCCCATAAAATTTCACAAACCACTCCAGATCATAATTTCATATTTTAATATGATCCTCCATCTTCATTTCAATTCTTCTGGTCAGATTTAAACCTATTCCAAGAAAGAGAGATCAAACCAACCTAAATTAGCCAAATTTGATATAGTTGTTGTTTTTTCTACTATCATGCCCCTTTAAAGATCTCGCTCTCATTCCAAAAACTTGAGATTAAATCCCCACAAATTAAACTAAACATCTATAATCATTTAATGTCTCCACAATGAACCTCCACAATGAAACATCTAGTCATTTAAGGTCTAAATTTTTGAGGGGGTTGATTGTTTTTTTTCTTTCAAGTCCATCTGTTTTTCATTTTTTGTAGTTTTATTATTCATTATTGCCTTATTATTTTTGGATGCCAATTGATTATTAGGGTACTACACTCCCTTATTACTATATGACAATTAGTTTTTCTTGTACTCCTATTTATTACATATTTGTAATTATATTTTTTCTAGATATCATTTGATTGCTACTATATGGAATAAAAGTAAGAAAAAAGAAAAAAATTAGTAAAAAAAACTGTTTCTCAGTTGAAATAGACTTCTTTTATGTTTGGACAACATAGGGAATTTCTCTATCATTCCATTTCCAGATATTTCAGGATAAACCTTCTCACTTTCTAGGAAATGTTTTGAATTTAGGATCGTGAAGCACTGATTTAACACGCTGGATGACCAACTCGATCAATGAAGATGAGGCAACAAATGATTTATGTACAGAATTAGAGCCAGTTATTGAACATATTCATGATAAAAATATTATATTGGAAAAACAAGGGGCTCACCCTCCCTTGGTTGACAATATACATGGGGGAGTCTGCGCCTCCTTGATTGTCTTGATGGGATGCTTCTAAAGTTGATTGTGCGAATTGATGTGAATTAATAACAGATCACTCGCTCTATAACCATAAGTTATGGAAAATGTTAAATCAGGTGTTATTAGTATTGACTTGAGATGCTAATAGATGGCAATGACGATGAGAAAAATGATTTGGCAGAACATTTTACTCTCAACAAGCTTAATTTCTATGTGGATGAACTGTTGGAGATGTTGGCTGTTGATAAGCAATTGATGTCGACAAGCTTGCTATCACATTCAATTCTCTACTTGCAGTGTTTGAGCCTTCTTGGCTCTGCCCAGCAATTTTTTGTTTGATATTTCTTCCTTTTGTTTTTCTTTTTTCTAACGATTTCCTTTTAAGTTTCTGTAAAGAATTATGATTTTTTTTCTTATGCCCTCTATAATCCAGGTTTGTGGACTTTAAGGAAAAGTAGTTATGAGGAAGTTAAAGTATCACGAGAAGAAACTCCTTAAAAAGGTAAATTTCATTGAGTATAAAAGAGAGAAAGGACATCGAGAGGCTCTCATTACGCGTCGATACCAACTTGTTCAAAGAGATGATTATAAGAAGTATTCTTCTACTCTTTAATTAATTTATCTAAAACGTTAAAAACTGAAATTTTCATATTTTTTCTGCACTCTTCCGTAACCTGCATCTTCTAATTGGATACAGGTATTCTAAAATATGCAATATGGTACAAAAGCTTGTGCACATTTTGAAGCAGATTGATCCAAGAGACCCATATCGCATTGAGATGACTGATGCGCTGCTGGAAAAGCTGTAAGCTTGCTCTTAGAAATTTTAAGTTGTCTTTTGATTTTTTGGGATTTCTATATCCTTTGCATTCTTACTATTTAGCGGCTAAACTGATAATTGTCTTATATTGTTGGCGATTGTTTTTTTTAAGGCTGTGTTTGGAAGAGTTTTGAGATTGCATTCCATTGTACAGAGAGTCAAAAAATTTGTTTGGCTGCAATACCTGTATAAAAATACTTTTAAAAAATTTCCCTTTTTCTTTCAAAGCCATTGCTGTTTCCAAATAACTTTAAAACACCGCTTTCTGAAAAAACAAATTTTTAGCTAAACTTTATAAAATCCAAAGTTCCACCAAATGGAGCTTTAATCTCTTTTCGTTCTTGTGCCAAGTAATTATTGTTCGTCTGACATATTTTGCTCAGATTCATTCTCTTAAATTTCTGAGTTTTTTCTTGATAAACGATTTAGAAGAAGAGAGTATTTTATATAGGTGTCATGATACATTGTTTTTCTGTAGACGGACTTCAATGCACTTGAAAAACAAATTCATACATTTATAAGCCGTGTATAGCTGTCAATTGACTAAACAGCTTTTTTTTTGCTTTCTTTCATTTTCCTTTTGGATCGCTTTTATTATATCTGTGACCGCTAAGATATTACTTTGTATATACGCTGCAGTTACAATATGGGCGTTATTTCAACAAAGAAGAGCTTGGTTAAGTGCGAGAAACTATCCGTGAGTTCGTTTTGCAGGTAAGAAAAATAATCATTATTATTACACTCAAATCTTTTTAGTTAAAAATATGACCAACTTCACTTTTGCTAGCTTGCTATGCTTGGCATTTGCTTGCTCATGGTTTGGCTTTTAGAATACAATTCTATGTTATGCAATTAGAAAAGTTTTAAAATGGTACCAGAGTCTAGGGGGTGTCATCTAGGGGTGTCAAAAATTCACCCGACACATCAAACCGGCTTAAACTTGACTCAAAAACCCGGTTAGGGTTGACCCGAATATTTTTCGAGTCGAGTTCCGATCAGAGAATTCGACTCGTTTATTATTCGGATCAGGTTTGAGTTAAACTTGAAAATCACAACATGACCTGAATAAACACAAAATTTCGGGCTGAGTTTGGGTTAGCGGATCAAGTTCGGGTTCGCGTCTTAGTTTTTTGTCAGGTCATTTTCGGGCCAGAGCCCCGCTTCCTGACCATAATTGATACCCTTGCCGGAGTATAGAAGTGTCAATTTAGTCCTCAAACTTTTTTAATATGGGCTGAAAGCCATCATTGGGTATTATTTTAGCTCAAATTAAAAGAGTTTGGAGATTAATTTGACATTTTTATAGACTTTAAGGCTAAAATAATCCCATATAAGTAGGTGGGAACTATTTTGAGACTTCAATCATTACGACGTAGGGCTTTTTTTTTCCCTGACAAATTATGGTTAACAGGCGCAGGTTGGCAACTGTTCTTACATACAATAAGTTTGCAGAACATCTGAAGGAGGCAGTGACATATATTGAGCAGGGGCACATAAGAGTTGGCCCTGATACAGTGAAAGACCCGGCTTATCTTGTGACTCGGAACATGGAGGACTTCATCACATGGGTTGATTCCTCTAAGATCAAGAGGAAGGTGATGGAGTACAATGATAGATTGGATGACTATGATGCTCTGAATGCGTAGGTCTGTTTTCTCATTTCAATTTTTGCTATTTCAGAGGCAAATCACATTTTGTAGTTTTATTTATAGTATTTAGTGAGGAGAATGACTTGATTGGGGACGAAATGATGCGTTTAATGAATTCTGAGGATTGTATTGCTTTATAATTTTCATGAAATGGAGGTTTTATAGTTTCTGTACTGTTATTTTTACGAGGAATTTACATTCAACCGCTCAATTCATGTGTATTTACATATCTAAAGCCTAAATTTTAAATTTTTACATGTATGCCAGCTTTTCTGCGCATTTCAATTTTTAATAGTTAAATTAGTGGTATTTTTTATGTATATTTGGGTGGTATAAATGTAAAAAGAAAAGTTTTAGGTGTTAAATATGTAAGAAGATGTATATGCATGTTAGTGGCCACCTTATTCTTATTTTATTTTTTATGTTTGAATGAATGAATAGATTAAAAAAGATAAGTGCATTTTCAAAACATATTCCGTATTTAAGAGTGTTAATGAATAGATTTTGAAATATTAAAAGGTTACGAACCGGATAATGGGGATCCAACGGGCATGTCAGTCCAAAATTTGTGAACATGCTATTCTGAAAGTCACAATAGAAGCTAATTTTTTTAGAAGGTGCGATAAGATGCATGCTTCTCATTTATTACTTGCATATCTAAATCTTAAACTCTGATTTTTATATTTCAAGTACAAAGTTTACAAAAGGTGAAATGAAGCTTTTTAAGCATGGGTAAATTGCTATAAATATAAAAATTAAAATTTGTGCTAGACATGTAACTATCTGAGAATTGTGTAGTGTATGTGTAAATTTTTGTAGAAATTGAATGGATGCATTAGATGATTATAAGATGTAATCCAAATAGTTTTGCATTTCATTAATATTATAGAATTGTCTTTTTTTTAAATTTTTGTTTCATTATATGTGAACAGAAAAATTGTAAAGAAATTTGTGAAGAAGGCAAGAATTATGAATCTCTGCATGTGATGTCTGTATAGAATAATTTCTCAAGTTAAGATATAGCCTGTGTAATCATGAG
>NEWO01000118.1:684658-694800 GCA_003013225.1 Phalaenopsis aphrodite
TATATATATATATATATATATATATATATATATATATATATATATATATATATATATATATATATGGAGGAATCCGAATTTACTAATGTGCCTAAAATACATAAGAAAATAAAAATTGTGTATTTAATTTATAAAGATTAATGTGATCATTAAGCATCATTTAACACCCAATTAATTTTTAATCATATTTTTGACAGCGGATATAACTATTTTATAAAAATGGAAGTTGATTTTGAAAAGTGATCAATATGTTTGTATTTTTGTAATAAAAACTACAACATTTCCATTTTATCAATATGAAATTAAGACTTTCAATGGGAGCAATTGTTCATCCTGGATATAACGTGTTTCCACCCCTGTATAAAAGAACTCAGTACTTATTTTATAAAAATTAATGTGGTCATAAAACATCATTTAAAACTCAATTAATTCTTAATCATACTTTCTAATGATCAATACATAATTATTTTATAAAGATGAAAATTGATTTTGCAAAGGAGTCAAAATGTTGGTATTTTTGTAAACTACTTCACTTACTTTGTTTTATCAATATTTACGTACTTTTCATGTAAAAAAATTGTGGTTTTGAAAAAATTTTCATGCCTTTGTACATTTTTTAGTTGATAAATGAACAACTAATAATAAATCTTAGCTTTCCCACAGCTTGTGCGCCTATTTAGCGATGGTCATGACATCTCGTAATGGAAACTAAATTAAAATGCCACAACAATGCACACCATAAATCAATTTTAAGGCATTTACATACATACCCACACAATTCATATCTTTTTACATTTCCAACACCCGAACTCTAGTACTTACAGGCATTTTAAAACAATCAATTTTAAGAAGTTAAATACACCTTTTTCATGTATATATTTATCACACCAAAATATTATAAATGTAAATATGTAAGTTTTGGAATGGAAAATGCAAATATAAAATAATTGTATGATATGCATGTAAATTTTCCATCAATTTTTAATAGAAAAATGTCTCATACACACTGTATAAAAATAGTTATCTAGAGACAGCCGGCCTATTAAGATCAATGAAATATTGTAATTTATAAAAGACATAAAAATAGCTAAAATTTTAAATCTCAATTTAATTAACTTAAAATAAGGAGGGAGGAAAAAGCACATGCACCCATAAGCCTCAGTGGTGGCTTTGTTTATGCCCTATGGCACCCCTCAACCATTATTGGGACATAATCTATGCAAACAACCCATGACACAAGCCTTCTCTCATACACCACATGCATGCACGTACATTAATGAGCTCGCACCTACAACACATGTCATCCCAACATTGATATATTAAAGTGGCACAACCGCAATATTTTCAAGGGGGCATTTACATACATATCACCCACTTCTTCTGTATTTACATATCAAACACCGAAATTTTATATTTTATACTCATATACCAACATGCAAATCATGCATGTTTTGACTTTAAAAACTAAAATACATCTACATCCACAACATTAACATTGATGGAAGGAAAAAAAAAGTTCACAAAAAAACACCATTCTTAATAAAAGCTCGAAGTAAAATGCATGCCAAAATAAAACTATCACTTTGAAAAGCGGTACGTGTAAGATAGTGATTACTAAACAGTCTGGCTTGCCAGACAGTAATCAAAACCACTAGAATTGAATAATATTCTTAATTTTAAGGCACTTTCTTCGATCTAAAATTAACTAAAATTTTTTACCATTAATGGTCATATTTTACCTCTTCTTCTCAATAATTTTAAAGCTCTTAAATTTTCATGAGCAAAAAAATAAAAATAAACTAGAAAGTAAACTTTTTTTTTTTTTTGATATTATAAAATCATTCAATTTAGACATGCGTATAATATAAAAGAATTAACTTTTATTGTAAGAGTTAGAACATTGAGGCATTAAAGAAGGATGAAGAGATGGAGTTATTTTAAATCCAATTCCGGAACTAAGCCATGTGCACATCAATGCCATGTTCTCCTTATCCCAAATACGGAGATGTGGTAAGACAGAAGAAAGAACAAGGACCCACCCAGATCATATCAAACTACCGTGACTGACAAAGAAACCACACAGCATTGAAAGCTACCCCTCCTTCCTAATTTTCTTAAAATAACTCCTCTCACAGTTATTAGTTTGACGAAGAAACCCAAATTATGAGCTTGCTGTGAGGTAGATGGAGCCATTCATAAGTGAACTGACGCCCTAGCAAGCAATAGATTATGAGCTGGAGGAGTTGGTGCATATTTATGACACACAAAATGCCTTCTTTTCAACGAAATGGTGGAGAAAATATGTCCAGCAATGAACAGATTTTGGTACGCTGAATAGAAAACTATTATGAAAATCGGCTAAGTCATGAATCACCCATGTGCGCATATACAGTCTTTATTATCTCTTTATGAGAATATAGGGAAGTATTGAGTCAATTGACTGCTGTCGTTGCTTCTTTCTGCAAGCTACCACCAAGTAATATAGAACTTTACATAAGAAAAAAGATAAGTTTTGAAATCCTGTTTTACTTCAATTTGAACATTCTGATCATGAAACAGTGAAATGCCTGCAAATTAACTCCTGAAATTTTCAGATCAGAAAAGATCTTGAGAAAAAATATAACGTGCGTTTCTTTTCAATGATCTGCATGACATCAAATCAAAAGCCAAACTGCTGTAGCACTTTGAACCCAAACAATTTAACCGGTAAGAATCCATTGGTTAGTTCTTGAAAAAAAGAGTAAGAACATACTAGTAGCAAAAAGATGTGTAGTCCGCATCAGAAAGGAGAACTACACTTCACAGTTCACATGTCGCTGTATGATCTTGAAAAGCTTGCCATTAGAGCCTAAAAATGGTACAAAATTTAAATCTCTTCATGAGATGCAAGATGCCAAACAGCAAAAGCTATGTGGGACACTTGTGTTTTAGGAAATACAGAACAACTGGTGATTTCTGTAAATCTCTCATAATTTTTAAGCCTGAGAACGTGAGTAATCTGCAATTACAGAACTCTTGAACTCCATCTACAATGTGGAAAGCATGCCTACTTTGCAATTGGTTTAACTAACTGAATCGATTAAACAAGTTTGCCAAATCTATATCAATTTTATAAAGAGAGTGTTAATCTTCAGCTTAAATTCAGGACTGCAAGTCAACTCTTTTTGAGTGTGGGAAAATTATTTTTGTAGACCCAATGTGAGAGGGGCTATGATAATGAATGTTAAAATAATATTTTAGGAGGGCAAAATTAAAATTTAAGGAGGTTCAAAAAGCTAAATTGTCCTTAAAAAAGATCTGAGTTTGTTTCTGGGTCCACCCCTGCATGAGTTAGGTTTCTGATATTTCCCATCTTACCTAATTGATAACGAATAAGTAAACAGATATGCATGGAGAAAAGCAATGTCGTCTCATGCTAACAACGTCGGAATGGCTGATCTTCATCATGTCTATGGAGACTATTACCTAATTATATGCTGAACTTGGGTTCTAAAAGTTCGAAAAACTTCTTTTTTTTAGTCAGAGCGGAGCTAAAAAGGAAAAAAAAAAAACATAGATTTTTTCATGCATGATGAAATTTGAAGAAAGAAGTTCGGTGAAACTACTAGATATAACCTCATAACCATACTTGTAACGATGAAATTTAAAAAAAAAGACTAATTAGAAAACTAACTAAATTGAATAACATTTAAAAACAATTAAGAAAATCGACATTCACCTTTGCAGAAGAACAATGAGATTTAATGGCAAGGGGACTCCGGCCTAAACGATGGGGAGGTCCAGATGTGGAACTGATTAATTCGGCCAGTTTTATATGATTTCATTTTATTAATTTCTTGTTTTGAGGATATCAAATTTTACTTTTCAAATTTTCGGTAACATTTTTGTCAACCATAAGAAAATCTTGTTGCATGAATGATTGAAAAGCTTATTAAAAGAAAATATGTTCTCTACAAATTATTTATTAAGCGTTTGTTTTAGACTGATTTTGAATCTGTTTTGACACCTCCCTTGATTCGAAGTTATAAACACAAGGCTTTGATTGAAAATGGATAAGTATATAGTGTAAGCGCTTTAATAACCTCATCAACAAGTTGTGAATTTGTATTATAAGACTTTGAAATGTTAGTAATCCGCTTACCACAAAGCCTCAAATACATAAATATGGAAAAATTTGATATGATTTCTTTTCCCATGAAAAACTGGATTTTTGTCATCTAAATTGCAGGTCTACTGTAAAAAACATTTTAGTTCCTCCCTCTTTTTTCTTGTGAAAGTCTGTAACAATTAGGACCGTCAAAACGGCACAACACGAATAGCTCGCGTTCGACTCGTTCACTTAGTTAACGAGCCGAACAAGAACCAAGATTTCTTCGTTCGTGTTCGGCTCGTTTTGTATGTATATATATATATATATATATATATATATATATATATATATATATATATATATATATATTTGATGAGTAGCATTTTTAAAAAATTTAATTGGCTACAGGGCTACAAAGATTTATAATCAATTAAAGTATTAATTAAGCAAATAGAATTTAAATTATTAAATTAGATTCAAATGATGTTTTAGTTTAAACAATAATTTTAAAATCTTTCCCCAATCCTTAACATTTTATGGCTACGGGATTAGAGTTGTCAAAAAAATTCTTTGTTCGTGAACGGCTTGTGTTCGGCTCGCTAAGCAAACGGGTCGAACACGAACACACTTTTTGAGCTCGAAATATAAACAAACCGAGCACGAGTTGAGCCCGGGCTTGCTTGTGTTCGGTTCGTTTACACCCCTAGTAACAATATATTTATTAACGTACTGCTTTGATCATCAACAAAATCTACTAAAAAATTTTTAGTGACGGTAGTTTCATGGGAAATACCTCAATCCATAGTCCAATCCTCTAGCAATGGGAAAAATATTACATCTGGACTCCTAACCTAGAGCTACGTTCGGAGTCCAATGACATGCATACACGTGGAGATAACAAAAAAATAAAAAAAAATTGGTTTAGCGCAGGGGAATATTACTCCCGTATTATTCCACATTATTCAGGTGTTATTGTGGTAATATTCATATGTTATTATGTTCTGAGAATATTCCCGTCCATATAATAACACAATAACACATCAAAACCACCAGAATAACATCTGAATAACGAGGAATAAAACAGAAAAAATATTCTTCTGTGTTACCGAGCCGGATCACAGGAAAGCACGCGCGTTTTCTTGAAGCCACGTGTCCGCATATGAGTGGACTCCAAACATAGCTCTACATTAGGAGTCCTGATGTAATATTTTTCCCTAGCAATGTGGCTTAGACTCTATTTTTGCTTCTTTGAAATGAAATCCTTTAAATTGTACATAAAACTGGAAACAACAACAAAATATGCTATATGTTGCATTATATAATATGTGCCTTAATTGAAAACCATCTTCTTATGTAATATTCAATTTTAATTTACCATGCTATATATTTTGTAGCCTGCGTCAATGCATGAACTTTTTCTTCTTTTTTTTTTTACTTAAGCGTATAAATCTTACCCTCGTTGCCATTGATTATGAAGCTTTTAGACTGAGTGAGAATTGTCTCTCTTTTTAGATCACCATTTAAAAGAGATGTTACATATGTTAACAGATGGGTCATTTCAAACTACCAACATGAAAAAGATTCTAGTTATTTCACGTTTAGACACCAAATCAATATGGTATATCATGTTGTATTTATGATTCTATTGTAATTAGAGGTGATTTGATTTTTTAGTTTTTTTTTTTTAAATTCTTATACCCTAATTCTCTTCCATAAAAGGGATTAGGGTTCATGAGAGAGATGTGGTGAGAGGTTTAGAAGTTGAAACCACATGTCATTTTTCTTTCTCCTCATCTGATTCTAGGGCAATCTCATTCACCGTGTACGTAGGCAAGTCTTAATACCAAACCATTTAAATCTTTTCTGTCTGGTTGTTGTAGTGTGAATTTCTTCTTTTCAGCATTATTTTTGCATAGCAATTGGTATCAGTTCTTTGGGTTCATCATCGGTGCTTGCTTAGACTTTGACAGCAGCAAAGCTGGTGTGTGTTACCTTCGTTTTTTGCAGCAGCTGGTCCAACGTGCTTTGCAGTCAGGTTCAGAGGTTCGACAGCAGGTCGATTGCTTGGATGCAAAGATTCAGTGTGTGGCAAGAGGGATCGGGTCAATCGGGAGACTACGATTGTTGGGAAAGAGAAATGCGTGGTTTCAACGATTCCAACAGCTTTGATGGCGATTTAATTGTGGAACAGGCACAAGAGGAAGTTTTGTGTGGAAAATAAGAATTTTGTGAAAGAAAAATAAAATTTCTGGAAAGAAAAAGTAATTTCGATAGAAAAAAATGGATTTTGGAAACATAAAAGGAATTTTTTCTTAAAGGGAAAAAAAGTATTTCCGAAAAGGAAATTATGGAGAAGAAAAAAAACATTCTTGAGGTAAGAGTTCTGAAGATATGTTGTAGAGCACATATTTTATGAAAGGGAGTTAGTCATTCAAATATTTACTATCTTTAACAGTGACTAGAACGGCTGCAGTTGTTAATGATTCTTCCAACACCACTACATTGTGTCTTATGCAGCTAGTTCATGCTTGAAAGACTTTACTTCAGGCTTTGATAAAGCAATGATTGATAAAGGAGTGAGCACCTAGAAACTTAATTTCTGTGAGCATTGTGTTTTTGACAAGAACGTACGAGTATGCTTTGGCAATGTCATCCACAGTACAAAAGTTACTTTAGAGTAAGTTCAAATAGATGTTTGAGGCATGACAAAGACAACATCATTCAGTAGACATAGATAATTTATCTATTTTATTGATGATTACTACTGGTATGTTTGGTTGTACACTATGAAGAGAGAAATCAAGTTGCTAAAGATTTTAATAACTCGGAAGAAGTAAATTATGGCTCAAACTTGTAAAAATATCCCTTGCATCAGATAAAATAATGAGGGTTAGTATACTTCGGATGCAATATTGCAAGAGTATCAAAGAGCTAGGAGAGAGCACCACTTCATTATTCGACAATCATCAGATCAGAAAAGGTGTGGTAGAGAGGGCGAACTAGACTTTGGATGAGAAAGTTTGTTGACCTATCCAATGCTAGGTTTTTTTTTTGTATTCCTTTGATGTGCTATGCATATAGATTTCATGATTTTACATAAACTTAGAATGATATGTGCTTAAATATAAAAGTGTAGGTTTTAGATATGTAAAAATATAAGAATTTTGTGCTATGTAATTTTTTATATGATGATTTTATATAAAATCCAAATTTGCGTAAATGATTTGTTTAGGTTTGAGAAATGTGAATGCATTATATTAGTACAATGTATGTAAATTTGTGCTATGTATGTAAGTAAGTAAATATGATAATTTAGGTGTGAGATATGTAAATACTTAAGTTTAGTGATATGATATGTATGAAAATTTGTGTAGGTATGAAAATTCGTGTTTTGTATGTAAATAAGATTAGTGATATGTATTTATCATATACTGTCCTCATTCTTGTGTCCATATTCTTGGATAAGTAGATCATGCCTAATTAGTTCTCCAGTAATGACACAAATTCTTACATCATGATTGCAAATCCCTTCTTTGATCCTCAAGTCAGCCTGCTGCCAACTAAGTCAGCCTACCCACACGTAGGCTTCATTTGGTGAAGTAGTCGCTGTTCAAATAACTGTATTAAATAACATATTGACTGCGAAACAGTTTCTATTAGGTGCATTTACAAATATACCACCCAGATCCTTTGTATTTGCATATTCAACGACTAAACTTTACTTTCTTAAGTTTATACCATCAATATCTTTCACATCACAGAAAATTATCACTATTTTAACTTAGAAAAAATGAGATACATATTTCCATACATAGAGAAGATAAGTTACACGTCAAAAAGTAAAGTTTAGGTGTTGGATATATATGAATACTTAGAAACTGAGTGGTATGTATGCAAATCTTCTTTTCAATTATTTGGCATAACTTTATGAACTGTTGTTCTTTATCTATCAAACTAAATAGATATTGATTGTAGCCCAATTTGTTCTTATAAAAAAGGCTGGAAACGCTGTATCATATTAATCTTGACTTAAATCTTACATATTAAACGTACAACAACATCTAGATGTGCTTGTCATATAAAAAATATGAATACAAAAATTATATCAAAAACACATTAGATGCCAAAGAGTCGCTGTCCTGTTGGATTATTTATTAGGTATGAAGTTCACACATGCATGTAATAAATTTAGACATCATGCATGTCATGCAAAGCTACGAATGCTAATTTGAATGTTATGCATATATTTAGTCACGTATATGTCGTCTTCGATATAACTGGAGTGATTGCTGGATAAGTGCATAAAATTTGAACATATTTCATATCATACATTTCATTAGTAAAAAATTTTGATGCATCATAGCTTTCTATCATCATGTGTTATCAACAAATTTTATTGTCTCGAAGCATTTTGAAGAGAAAATATTTCAAATTTAAATTCATGATCATCATGATCCCAATTTTAACATATTTATGATCAAATTGGGCAACCCAACACAAACCTAATAACGTCGAGAGTGATCCAATTCGAATCTAGATAAGCCCATATCGAATTCGTACTTGAAATATTATAGAAGTTTTCGGTGCATCAATTGAAAGACTAAGCGATTTTAAAAATTGGCATGGTTATAGTCGATCAAACATTTTGATGAGAGGAATCCACGGAGTCCAAGATCATTCAACTTCAACACCATTAAGAAACATAAATGCTATAAAAACTACATGTAATAAAGAAAATTAATGTGTAACGTCCGATAGATACAAACCTTATAAAAAATGATAAATAGGCCCTCATTCTTTACTTGATGGAAAAAGAAGAAGAAAATAGTAAGCCCACCAATAAAGATTAACTCTTAAGTCTTGCGGTTGTCATTAGTTGCTTGAGAACACTTTCAAACAACCATAAGAGCTCGTGGCCGACCATCAAAGGTCTTCATTGACCATCACAAGCTTGATTTTAATTGATCCAACACAGCTATTATAACCTCTAGATCAAATATGACTTCTATAATTAACTACGATTTCAATAGTCAACTGGGATTGCTATAACCCCACCACAAAAACTTTAATTAGATTATCAGAATTATAGTCTCAATTATTGTTAATAGTTATATTTATTGGGTTATTTCAAAATAATTATGATTTCAACATCATTTTGTAATCATATCTTTCCTATCCCAAATGAAGTGTGGATATGTGTACTCTTGATTACATTATGAATTTTTGTAACTGATCTAAACCACATGATTATTTACATTTCTAGTATTTTTCCACGTAAAAAATGTCAATGCTCTATCTCATGATTTTTATTTTATGTTTATGTGTGTTGAATCTTTATAGAGTGTTATGACCTTAAATTATCACTTTAAGGCCTCAAATTTTCTAACATGCAAGAGTTAGAAAAAACTATTTAAAAAAGAAAATGAATAATTTAACCATAATTGACAAAATGAGGTACATTTAGAAGAAAAAAAAATGAACTTCCTAACTTGTAGCATAATATTTTCTTGAAGTAGAGAAATTTTAACGTGTGTTTATTATGATGAATGCCACATGCATGCCACCTCTTAATCAATTAGGTTTAACAACCACATTTTCCATCATTCACAGGGATACAATTTCTGCTATAATCGACATCCCCGCCGTCATATCCGACCCTTCTCTCTCTTCCCTCACCGACCGTTCTCCACAGTTGTCGTTCGTCTTCGCCTTCTGGCAAACCATCATCTGGTAAATAAAACAGACACGTAGCATGCATGCAGAAGCATTGGCATCGTTGTAGAAAATCCACCTTCTTCTAAACTCCGCCTAAAAGCTGTTGATTACTTGCTCCCTTGGAGCGTTGCTTGCCGTCACCATGGCTATCCTTTTCTTCTTTTTTTCTCTGTCATATTTGCCTTTTTTTCGTTCCTTTTTTTTCTTCATCGTCTCCATTTTTTTCTCCCACTTCATCTCTTTCATTAATTTGGAGGGACCACGAAAGCGATGGTGGTCTTGAAACCTTGTAAAACTGAACTTCATAATGTTGCAACCAAGATAACTGGTAGCTTTG
>NEWO01000118.1:697859-708047 GCA_003013225.1 Phalaenopsis aphrodite
GATGTGTGAAAGCGGTTGAAAAGAAAATAAAAAAAAAAATGCTCCAAATAGACTCTTAGATTAGCTAATTTTAGGCATCTATTTTCACACAATTTTTATTGGATCTCTTGGATCATTGGGTATGTCCATATGCAACATATGTATCAAAGAAACTCTTGCAACATTATCCTAAAGAATGAAAAAAAGGGATTATTAGTTCTAAAAATAATAATAAACAAAATGCATATTTATAAAGGCTATTGTTAAAATTTTTAAATAACATAAGAATAATAATGACATTAAATATTAAGTTTATGAAAATAATAATAAAACATTATATCATTTACATTTAACCAAAATGTTCATCTTAATGAAAAGTTTCTTAAAAAAGAAGTTATCCTTAGAGGGAGAGAGAGGGAGGGAGAGAGGGAGAGGGAGGGAGGGAGAGAGGGAGATTGAAGGCCAACAAATATTTGGTTCAAATTAACGTGTAATTTGAAGTTTTTAAAATTTTCATCACATTCAAAATGAAATTGGTTTGTAATACCCTTACCCTAGGCCATTGCGGTCTCCTTGGTTCGACATTAAGTTGATTTGTCTATGTCTATGGGGAGGGAGATTTTACTAGCACTAGATGGGGAGAAAGGAAAACAACTAGGGGTTAACGCTTCTGCATTTCTCATCACACCTCTCTTATAAACCCTAAGTCCTTTTATAAAGAAGGATTATGACGTATAAGTAAATAAATTCAAAAGACCAAATTACCCCTAATTATAATAAAACCATAAATGCAACAATCTCCGCCTCATCTCTTACTTCAAGCTAAGTGAGAGATGACTAAATGGTTTTCAGACTCTAATACTCCTGCACTAAGATGGTTGTCTACGTACCCCTCCTCTAAAGGAGATCATGCCTCGTACAATTCTTCAAGATGCTCGACTAGGAAATTAGTCATAAGCTCAGTTATTCACCAAACTCTCACAGTAGGTGAACATCTAAACTGGTAGTACATTCGTGAGATTGTTTATTGGATTCTCCTTCATATCTATCTCTTTTAACAGAACATTTCCCTCAACAATCAAATTCCAAACAAAATGATACCTCACATCGATAAGCTTGGTTTGAGCATTATGAATTGGATTTTTGGTCAAGAATATTGCACCCTAACAATCACAAAAAATCATCAAAAACTCCTAATAAACTCCTAAGCCATTCAATATGTTGTACATTCACATCACTTCATTCATCGCCTTTGTGACTATCATGTGCTCAGCATCCGCAGTAGACAAAGCAACAATAAACTGAAGAATCGACCTCCAACTGACAAGACCTCCTACTAATGTGAACAAATAGTCAGTCGTTGATTTCTGTCTATCTATATCGTCTTCATAGTCTGTGTCAGTGTAATAGATGACTACCTCTCAAACATCAAGTTAATATCAATTGTACTTTTCATATATATCAAAATACTCTTCACAGTCTGTCAATGTTTCTTTCTATTATCATGCATGAATCTACCCACAACACTAACTGCTTGTGCAATGTCTGATATAGTATAAACTATAACATACATCACACTGCCCACTATACTAACAAAATAAATAGATCACATATCTTTCTTTTCATGATCATCTTTACAACACTGATTTGAACTCAACTGAATGTGAGATGTAGTGGATAACAGGGAATACCAAATTTGTTATCTCTATATTAATACAATATTTGCACAAAAAAACTTTATAATGAAACAATTTGGCTCCATTTATCAATTCACGACATACATGTTTCTCGTACCCCGCATATTCTTTTTCTTACTCAACGCACCAATGTAATTAATTTGTTGAAGAAATTATGAATGATTTTCAACTAACCCATTCTCACATGTAACCCTCTCAACCAAGAAATCTTGGTCCACCTTACCATTTTCCCCTTTGCAAATCTCATGCCTCTTTTGTCAAATCATTTACTCACTTAAATACTTTATAATATAATAACCTGATATCACTTATAAGGTAAATAAGTTAACACATGCATCAATATAAACACCACTATTTTTAACTTTTAAAATATCTTCTTTGAAACCTGCAAGGGACTCTTCACTAAGGCTTACTAATCACCAAATGATCTCTCACTCTCCACTCCCACTCAAACTCTGATTCAACTGATAATTTCATTTACTGAAAATTCATCGTAGGTTTAATGCACATGTCCTAATAATACAATGATCTCCTAGAGTGTAAAGAAGCATACAATAGTGGCTTGATCCTCCACAGAGATAGAAATACGAGCTCTAACAATGACCATAACTAATACTCTTTGGCTATGTCGATTGTTATAGAAATTGACATCACCTTACTCATCCCACTCTGCTCTGCTACAAGAACATTTCTACCATTTATCTAGCTCACAATCTTCTCTTCCATATAAGAATAGAATATATTGAAATTGACTACTGTTTTATTCGAGATTATATCGCCCCCAAAATAATCACTATTTGGCGCCTCCCCTCTCTTGATGCCACATATATATCTACCAAATCTTCTACACATTCTATTTCATAATCAGTCTACCGAACTAGTTGACTATTCAGTGTCCTAATGGTGAATCTGAATGTCAATTTTAGTAGAACCTACTTATATCATCAAAATAATGAGATTGCATGGCATTTTATGAAAGAAAAAAAACGGTAATTGAGAATGAACTTGTAGGAAGGTTATAAAATGGATTCATTTTACATTTTTTGATAACATAGCTTCAATTATTTGATGTGAGATAAAAGTCAAAATTTTACATGGGAGCTCATTCCATGTGCAATCATTCCGCCTCAATTCGAAATATGTCATTTGATCAAATGGAATCTCTTACCATCCCATGTAGGAAATTGATCTAAGCATTTGCTTGGGGCCTATAACAAATTTTTCCTTTTTTTTTGGTTTTGAGAAAATAATAATTTATAACAAAACGTCTATTATATATATATATATATATATATCTGTTTGTGTGTAATCAGCAGTTAATTTGGGCTCTCATATTTGACATTTAGGCAATCTTTATTCTTGAACGACTATTCAAATTAGATGCATCGTCTGGATGTCAATATGAAGACGTAAATCTCACCACGTCGTTGTTCAAGTGACATGGTACGATCCTCGTCGTTATTCACAAGTCCAACTCGTTGTTCAAGGGACATGGCACGCTCCTTGTCGTTATTCACACGTCCGGCGAGGGGCTGACCCAGGTAGAATCTAGAGGACAATTGCCCCACCCCAATTGTCCGGACGTCTGCACAACGACAAAAATCGTACCACGCCATTGTTCAACTGACATGGTATAATCCACATCGCCATCCACAGGTTCAGCCGGTGGCAGACCAAGGCAATATCCAAGGGGGACATCTTCTCTCTATTTCGGTTGTAATCATAGTGGAATCACATGCACCTAAATTTATATTTGTAATGCAAAAAAGGCACTTTATTTGATTAGTTATTTTTCCTGAATAGTCTTTGTTTGATGGGTTACTTCGATTTCTCTTTTTTTCAGGAAAATAGTTTCTTGTCTGCGAAGTAATTAGAACAGTTCCCTTTCAGAACAGCTGGTTATAGTCCTTGATGGCGGCTACGTGATTAAATGAATATGACAAATGAATTAATTGCTATATAAGGCCCAGAGAATGCAAATTAAATACAGCCACTATACCTATTATTAATATGATTATTATTATGAGCGCCAATGAGGAACAACACCACACTTCAACATCTTTGGGCACGGATTGCTGTCGGACGTACAATCAGTTATTGCTATAAAACATGGTCTTTCAAACATTTAAATTAAGTTCAGATATCCAAATTTCCCCTCAGCCCCCCCAGAAATTGAAAATTACGTTTTCTTCTTTCAATGGTGAAAAGCTTTTGTAGTTATATAAGGAGAAAGGGACATTTATATACATACCACTCAATTTTATGTATGTACATATCTAGCACCTAAATTTTATTTTTTATATTTACACAACCCAAATTTTCATATCACAAAAAAAATTCACTATTTCAATCTTTAAAGGGCAAAATACACATTTCATGCAATAAAAAAGGTGACAAACATGTAAAAATTGAAGGTTAAGAGTAAGATATATAAATACATAGGATTTGAGAGGTATTTATGTAAAACTTTTGTGGGCATTGGGCAATATAAATATTTTTATTTTTGAAAAAAAAATTGAATAATAACTTTCCTAAAAAAATCATACTTTTCTAGATATGATTTTTCATAACCATTTCTCACCAAAAGATAAAAAGAAGATGAGTAGTAAAGAAATAATAGCCAAACAAATGTGTGACAATGTTTTGAAAATTAAAATAACAATAAAAATGTCCAAATTGACTATTTGATTGGCTATATTTTTAGTATCTATTTTCACATGATATGTATTCCATCTTATAGATCAGTATATAAATGGAAATTTATTCAAGGAAAACTTGCAAAAAATTTCCTACTAGAAGAAAAAAAAAATCATGTATAAATAAACGTAAATTTATAAGGAAAATTGTCAAAATTTGGAAATAATATATGGATAATAGAGATATTTGCTATTAAATTTATGTCAAAATAACAAAATATTACTCCATTTAATTAGAGTACCGTTAATCTTTTTTTTTTTTTAAAGAAGAATTATATGTATAGCGATGAATATTTTGTTCAAATTAAATATTGTAATAGTTTTTATACTTGAGAGAGAGAGGGAGAGAGAGAGAGAAAGATTAAAGGCCGATGATATACTTCTTTCATCCCATTCAAAATGAAATTGGTTCATGCTAATCTTACCCAAAGGCATTGCGGTTTTCTGGCTTGTTATATGTTACTATAGGCATGGCTTGATCCTAAAAGTTTTTCTTTATACTCGTATAATATGAATACTTTTGAACTCTGAAAAAAATTTACTTTTATTGTCTTTGATCTTACTAACTTGCTCATATTTTGATATCATAAATCAATATTGTACTAATGTTTTAATCAAATCATAACCCCAATCCATGCCCCATCAAAATTAATTCTTATCCTTCCAAGAGGGGGCCAAGAAGTATGAGGTCGACAGACATCCCATTGCTCCCAAAATGCATATGTGCCCGTATAATGAGACATTCAAACAAATTGGCTACAATAATAGTAGGCGTGCCGAAAGGTCCGCCACAAATCCTTACATTCCTAGCCCCATCTAAATGAACTCCTTATTTCAGAACTTCATTAACGATACAGAGGAGGAGTTTTGCCAGAATCATCATGTTGGTGCTTTAAGAGTTTCATGCAATGAGGACTTATTTCTCGATTTGATTTCTAGCCAACAAAGTCTTTGAGACCATAAAAGATCACATTTATAAGCATAAGACACTCATCAAAAGAAAGATTATATGCATTCAATATTATTAGGAGATTCAAACTCTTGACCTCCATATAATCTTATAGTTAATTTTGGAGGCTTATATTTTTAATAATAGCTACGTTTCAAGATGTTATAACTAATTAATAAATTTATGTAAATATCATAAATTGTCTATATGTATAATTATACTCAATGTTCTCTTAGAAAAAAAATAATTTATTTTTAATTAAAATTCGGTCAAATTTTGATGAAATTAGTTATTATAATTGAAATTTATAGTTTTCTATGATGAATAAAGAAAAAAAAAGGCAAGAAAAATATTTAAGGAAGTCTATGCTCCCTCTTAAGAAAATATACACTGTTGATTAGAGAGCAAAATATGATTTAGAAATACTCTAAATCAATGTTAAATGAGATCAAATCAATGTTTAGAGTTATGTTATTTACATAAATTTATTTCCACATTTGTGTTATTGGTTTAGTTCAATAGTTGATATATTTAATAGAGTCAAATTTAATATTTCTTACATTTAGTACTAGAGTAAGGCATATAAATCACCGCCTTATAGAAATAACCATAGCTCTTTCCTTAAGGCCCATTTACATCTATGGCTTGAAGCTAGTCTCACAATCACGTTTGCAAGTATTGTTTCCCTTTTGCACTTAAAATAACCTCTCCCTTACAAAATATTATACAACAACCCTCCAAACTACAAATATCTTGAAGATTTTAGGTGTCTCTATTCTCTTAGTTTTGACCAAATTATCCTCACAAACTTGCTCCACAATATGCTAGCCAAGTCTTTCTGAGGTACTCATAAACACACAAAGACTTTTGATGTTATGATCCATAAGTTAGGTCCATCTTAGTCTCATAGTATGTAACTTTCAATGAAACTTCCTACCCATTCAATCTATCGCAAGCAACACCCACTCCTCCCAATACCTGCAATTCTACTCTACACACACTTATACCATCAAATACTTTATAAAATCCCTCTACAATCATTTCCCCTTTGAAAATTTACTCCCCCTATACTTCTATTCTAATCAAACAATCCTTACCACCTCTGCAAGAACCAACTCCACCACTTTCACAACTATAATTTTCCCCCGTCCAATCCACCAACCTTCACCTAATGCAAAAGAAGATTTATAACTGACTCCAATTTTATCACAAACACATTCACATCTCTTGAACCAACCAAGTTTCCTCGATCAAATAAAGACCCAATTTGGAGAGCAGTTATGCCAACTAGGTTCAATGCCATGTATAATTAAGGAACCTAGTCTCTAGTTCCATCCTTGTCAAACTGTAATGTCCTTGTTTATCGATTGGCATACCATATCAAATTCAACTCAAATGGCACTATAACAAGATATAAAGCACAATTTGTAGCACATAAATTAATCAAGAACCAAGCTTTGATTACAATAAAATGTTTAGTCTAGTGGATAAGATGCCCACAAGTTGTAGGTTTATTGTCGTTGCTCTGCACCACAAATAGTAAATTGAATAGCTCGTTCTGTATAATGCCTTTCAGCATGGTTTTCTACAAGAAGTAGGCTACATAAGGCAACCTTCAAGTTTCATGAATCGTGATCTATTTCCCAACCATTTTTGTCATCTCCACAAAGCCATCAATGACCTGAAGCTAGAGCCCATGAGTGGTTTTCTACTCTCACTCATCACCTTTAATAATGTCACCAGTACATCAAACTTACCACTCCTCTTATACAGAAAGTCAGCTTATCTTGCTCTACTTCCTTATACATGTTAAGTAAATTCTATTAACAGAGAATTATAAATTTGTTCTCTTTATATTAATACAATATTTGAACAAAAACTTTAGCATGAAACAATTTGATTCCATTTATCAATTCATGAAATACATGTTTCTCGTACCCCACATATTCTTTTTCTTACTCAACACACCATTGTAATTAATATATTGAAGAAATCATGAATGATTACTGACTGATCGATTCTCACATGCAACCCTGTCATCAAAGACATCTTGGCCCACTTTACCATTTTTTCTCTATGCAGATCCCATGCCTCTATTTTTAAATCATTGAATCTCTTAAACACTTTATAATATAATGACCTGACATCACTTATAATGTAAATAAGTTATGTTAACACACACATCAGTATCAACACCTCTGTTTTTAACATTTAAAACATCATCTTTGAAAGCTGTAAGGGACTGTTCACCCTCCACTCTCATTGAAACTCCGATTCAACTCATGATTTCATTTACTAAAAATTCATTATAGGTTACTGCACATATCCTGACAATACCTTGATCTCCTAGAGTGTAAAGAAGCATATAATAGTTGCTTGATCCTCCATAGAGATAGGATACTGAGCTCTAGCAATGACCATAACTACTATTCTTTGGCAATGTCAATCGTTATAGTAAACCGACATCCCCTTACTCATCCCACTCCTCTATGCTATGAGAACATTTCTATCATTTTCTCTAACTCACAATCCTCTCTTCCATTTAAGAACTCGAGATATTGAATTTGCTTTCCGTTTTATTGGAGATTATATCTCCTCCAATATAATCCATATTTGCCACCTCCCCTCTCTCGAACAGACCACATATATATCCACCTCCCCTCTCTCGAACAGACCACATATATATCTACCAAATCTTTCCACAATTTATTTCATAATCAACCAACAAAATTAGTTGACTATTCAGAGTCCTGCTGATGAATCTGAAAGACAATTTTAGTAAAACCTCCTTAAATCATCAAAATAATGAGATTGCAAGACATTTTATGAAAGAAAAAAATGGTAGTTGAGAATGAACTTGCAGGGAGATTATAAAATGGATTCATTTTACATTTTATGATAACATAATTTCATATATTTGATGTGATATAAAATTCAAAATTTTACATGAGAGCTCATTCCATGTGCAATCACTCCGCCTCAATTAGAAAAATTTCATTTGATCAAATGGATTCTTTTACCATAGGAAAGCGATCTAAGCAGTCGCTAGTGAGCGACTTTACTTTATATTTTGCTAATTTTTTACTCATTATTTAGCGTAATATGCATAAAGTTTCTTACCAAAACGGCCAAAGGCTAATGGGAAGGAAAAAACATGGAATTTGCTTGTAAGCAAAAATTAACTTTTTTACCTGCGTTAATCTTAGAAAAATCAAACATTTATAACAAATTTTGCTCATTTTTTTTGTTTTTGAGAAAATAATAATTCATAACAAATTTTCTATTATATATACATCCATGTTTTAAGTAAGTAATCAGCAGTTAATTAGGGCTCTCTTATTTGTCATTTAATTAATCTTTCTTCTGGAACTACTATTATGGAAAAGAAATATTACAGGATGTCCAGACAACGACATGGATCGTACTATGCCACTATTCAAGTGACATGATAGATTCCCCGTCGTCGTCCATATGTCCAACCATGGGCTGACCCAACTCAAATTCAAATTTTTATTTATATGTAACGATGATTTAATATTTTGTTTATTATTTGTTGTAATCATAATGGAATCGCATGCTCCTGAATTTATATTTGTAATGCAAATGGGTTGCTCCTATTTTTCTTTTTTTCAGAAAAATAGTTTCATGTTTGCGAAATGATAAGAACTGTTCCCTTTCAGAACAGCTGGTTCTAGTCCTTGATGTTGGCTATGTGATTGAATGAACATGACAAATGAATTAATTGCTATAAGGCCCAGAGATTGCAAAATAAATACAGCTTTTACTGCTATTATTATTATTACGAGCGTGAAAGACAAACAACAAGACACTTGCACATCTTCGGACTTGGATTGTTGTCGGACGTACGATCAGTTATTGCTATAAACCATGGTCTTTAAGACAATTAAATTAAGTTCAGATATCCATATTTCCCCAAAAAAAATTGAAATTGCGTTTTTTTCCTTTAATGGTGAAATGCTTATGGAGTTATATACGAATAAAGGGACATTTATATGCATACCACTCAATTTTTATGTATGTGTATATCTAGCACCTAAATTTTATTTTTTGTAGTTATACCACCCAAATGTTTCACATTGCAAAAAAAAAGAAAATCACTATTTTAACATTTATAAGTGAAATACACATTTCATGCAATAGAAAATGTGGCATAAATGTAAAAGTTGAAGGTTAAAAGTAAGATATATATATATACATAGGATTTGAGAGGTGTTTATGCAAAACTTTTGTGGGCAATATAAATATTTTTATTTTTGAAAAATAAATGAATGACAACTTTCTTATAGCAATCATATAATTCTAGATTTGATTTTTCATAAACATTTCTCACCAAAAAATTAAAAAAAAAGATAAGAATGACCAAAATGACCATTTGATTAGCTATATTTTAGTATCTATTTTCACATTATTCTATTCTGTTGTTGATTGCTAGATATATGTAAATTTATGTAAGGATATATATATATATATATATATATAATTGATACGCCACCAACAAATCATCATAATCCAGCACGAATCTCGATGCAATATTTTGAGTACAAACATTCAAACTTTGATTACGAGTCATCCGAAACTCCGATTTCAGCAAAATTATAGTCAAATTGATCGGCTCGATGAAACGGACCTAATGATATAAAAGTTAGTCCAATCCGAGTCAAATCAGGCTCGGATCAAGTCATTAAACCACTACTGCATGATTTCCGGAGACATTTGAAAGGTCAAACGAATGCCGATTCTAGCGAGTTTATAGTTGAATCGAGCATCTCGAAAAGACGAATCCAACGAGCCCAAGATTGCTCAATTCTGACATCATTAAGGCACTCAAATGTCCATAAAACATCAT
>NEWO01000118.1:718476-729814 GCA_003013225.1 Phalaenopsis aphrodite
TCCGGATGACTCGTAATCGAAGTTTGAATGTTCGTGCTCAAAATATTGCATCGAGATTCGTGCTGGATTATGATAATTTGTTGGTGGCGTATCAACTTGTATGCCCTAGCGATCCTCTATAAAAAGGGACTTTCAGCTTATAAGAGATATATGGTGAGAAATAGGGGTGTAAATGAGCTGAACAGGAGCGAGCCCAGACTTAGCCTGTGTTTGGCTAGTTAAAAAATACCACTGCTCGTGTTCGGCTCGTTTATATTTCGAACAAAAAAATTATATTTGTGTTTGTTTCGTTTGCTTAGCGATCACCGTAGAATGTAAAGGGTTGGCACCAGATTTAACTCTTATTGTTTATATTAACATATCATTTAAAAATAATTTACTATTTTTTATTTTATTTTTTAATTAATAATTTTAATTGATTATAAATCTTTGTAGACTTGTAGTTAATTAAAATTTTTAAAAATACTACTCATCAATATATATACATATATATAATTGATGAGTTGTATTTCGAGCCAAAACGGGCCTAACACGAATGGACAAATATTTGTTCGTGTTCAGCTCGTTTATATATTGAGCACAAAAAAAGTATTCGCGATCGGTTCATTAACTTAGTGAACTAATTGAACACGAGCTTCTTAACAAGCTGAACACGAGCTATTTGCGAACAACGAGCCGTTTGTGAAAAACAATCCATTTGTAAACAACTATCCGTTTTGACAGCGTTAGTGAGAAGTGTGAGTTGTAACTCCTAGCCTTAGCCATTCTCCCATCCGTGCTAGTGAAATCTCTTTCTCCGTAGATGTAGGCGAATCAATTTAACTCCTATTTTTTGTTTTCATTGTTGTTTCATTTTTTTTGTTTTTGCATTGTTTTCGTATAACAATAGACATTAGTGTTCCAGGTTTGTAATCAGAGCATGGTTCAGCTTCGATGACAGCAAATTTGGTGTGTGTTATCCCACGTGATTTGCAGGCAGATTCGGAGATTAGGCGGCAAACCGGCAGCTTGGACGTAAAAATCAGCATGCATCAGGAGGGATCGTGACAGCAGGGGAATGCGGCGGTTCTAACTACGATAGACAGCTGTTCCGTTGGGTCCGGCAGTTTGGTGGCCGAGTCCAACATTCCGGCAGGCGGCTCCGGTGAGATCCTGCACAGGTAGAGTTGCGGTCCGGCGGTTGAAGGGATGGCAGAGGGGATCGCGTGGCGAACAAAATAAAATCGAATGTTTCTGTAAAAGAAAAAGTTGCTTTTCTGTTAAAGGAATTTTGAAAAAAGAAAAGGAAGCTTATCGGATGGTGGAAAAACAGGGTATTATTTGAATAGGAAAGTTTCTTTTGAAAAGCTGCGAGAAATTCGGGATTCCAAATAAACAATTCCTTTTAGAAGGGAGAATGAATTTCGGAACAATGGAATTTATGGAAAAGCAAAAGAAAAAAAAAGAAGTGTAAATTTCATAAAAAAGGATATTTTATTTGCTGATAATTTATCTCTTTCCGAGGAAAACCTTTTTTTTATCTACTTTTCTCTTTTTAATGAAATCCCAAGAGTCATGAGATGAGTGCACATCTCCTCAAAATCAATGTAAAAAAAAATTTGATAATAAATAAAACTTTGATATGTGACGATAAGAGGTAATGGATGCGCAGTATAAGAGGAATGTCTTGAAGAGATATCAGAGAGATTTATTGAAAATGAATCGGAGTACTTGTGGCTTGATTCAAAATTACTTGATTCAGGAGAAAGTATGGGTGATAATAGAGTCATCTTGAGGATGTTGGAGACAAATATCTCATGAAGTGCGTTGAGAACCTTCCCCATATGAAGTGTAGACTCTATAGTTTTCAAATGAGACAGGAAGTTATTAGTGATGAAAATTTGAATGACTTAACAAAGCTATTAGTAGATCTGTTAAATTTGATTGAGGAGGTTGGAGATGAAGACAATGTGCTTTTATTGAATTCACTCTCAAATGAGTACAAAAACTTCAATTAGACGCTCATTCATGGGATGAAGGTCTTGAATTATGGCAAAATGACTACGACATTATTGAATCACAATTTCTATTAAAGGGACAAGGTTTCTGCAAATATGGAGTCAGCCGAGGCATTTACACTCTAATGTGGCATATGTGAGAAGAAGAAGAAAAATTTGACAAAGAAAGGTGGCAGTGGCGACACTTCTCATAAGAAGGGCAAGCTTGGTGAGCGTAGTCTTGCAAAAATCAGTGTATTATCTGTTTAAGGCTGGTCAATGAAAGAAAGATTGTTTAAAGCTAAAGGAGAATGAAAACGAAGTTGATCTGAGGAGAAAACCAATTTCATTGCGGAATGATGTGAAGAGACATATTCTGATTTATTGTTATCTGCGGTTTCCCATAACTTGTTTATAGATGATTCCTGCTAGATTTCTGAACACATGCGCTACCTATCACATTTGTCCTCATTAAAAGCGGTCTTGTACATACAAGGAACTGGATAGGAGTGTAGTGACTATGTGCATGCAACGATCAAACTTGTTCTGTTATTGGTGTATGGAGTATATATATCAGGATGCATGATAGTATTATGAAGGAGTTGACTGATGTTAAACATATTTCTGATATCAGGGAGAGTTTGCTGTCAGTTGGGAATATAGAATCTAAGGGCTTTATGATAGTTATTAAGACACAAGTTCTCAGAATATGTGGCAGAACAATGATTTTAATGAAGATTGTTTGTCATCACAATTTTTACTATCTTCAGGGTAATATTGTGACTGAAATGGTTGTTGTTGCTGATAATTCTTCTAATGTCAGTTTGTTGTACTGTATGTGGCTAGCTCATGTTGGAGAGGCCTTACTTCTAACTTATGTGAAGACACGATTGATCAAAGGAGCGAGCACCAGCAAATTTGATTTTGGTGAATATTGTGTATTTAACAAGAAGGTACAAGTATCTACTTCCATCCACAATACAAAAATTGATTTAGATTATGTTCACACACATGTTTAGGGTCTGACGAAGACATCAGCTGACAAATATACTTTCTCTTTTTTATTGATGTTTACTTTCAAGAGGGGACCAAGTATGTACTTATGTAGTGCATGACATTTTTTCTAATTATGGGATATATTGCCGATCCAACAACACACAATCTTTTATTATTTTGTATTTAGTTTGCTTTATTGTTTTCAATGCATGAGATTGCCAGTTTTGCCCTTTTGGGCTTTTAATTTTGTCTGGGAATTGTGTAGATCACTTAGACTCTTTAGAACATAAAATTTTATAAATTTTCTAAAAGAAAGTTTAATAACAAATTTTTGTGACTAATTAAAATTTTTGTTTATGATATTGAGGATTTTCAAAATATGTACTTTTACTCTCATGCATGGCATTCAGGTCGAATTTTAAATGGGCTGCATGCATGGCTATGTCCCCCATCATAATAATAAGACATTCACACTTAAGACTTATTAGATAACTACATCATTTGCTTGTTTCGATGAGAAGTTTGTGTGTTACTCCAACCTGACTAGTCAAACACAAGTTTTGTAGTTATGTGGTTATCTATCACATTTAAAATGTTAGATGCTTCCCCGATTCAGATGACGAGTAATTCATTTGTGAGAACGTCCCGACTTCGTTAGTTGTACCTCTCATTTCTTTGCACTCCATTGGCATCCTCACCACTTTGGCAGGTATACGTCCCACCTCGGCTCTTCATACCTGCATAAGGTCATAGAATTATAGTTTTTATTCCTTGAACTTAAGGCTACCGAGGTCCCCTTGGATGACAAAATTCACAAATTGCAGGCAAGGGAGTCTCTGGTTGTGTGGGGTTGACGACATTCACGATTAGGTAGACTAGGAGTCCTAATAGTTTGGGATAACAGATTTGTGATATCTTGATCTGACTATCGCTATCCGATTAGGATTACTCCACCATTCTTTTTTTATCTCCTTTGAGCCTTATCACTCCTTTTGACACTTCCTAGATGTAGACTTTGTAGGCCCCGATTGTGAGTAGGCCATAGCTCATTTGGGATATGATGATTCACTCTCTACCCTTATGGCCCAGTTAGGCTTTGAAAGTATAGTGTGGTCTCTGTGAGTGTACTCAGTTATTTCATAGGCAGCCTCCATCTGTATGGGATCTTGAGAGATTCATCTCTGCTCATATGAATCAGTGCGAGCTTTGAAGACATCGGGAGTTTCTGTGAGATAATCGTCCTTTAAGACACTCTTTACCGATCGTTATATAAGTGTAAGCATGATTTTTTTATCGAGAGTATTTTTATGCATTTCCAATATGTAATTAACCAATCATGAATCTCTAGTTGTGGGCCGCTTTCTTAGGTCTTCTTCATGGAAATGCTTCCAAGGTGTTTTCGACCCGATTTGGTTTTTGGGCGTACACTCTTGGGTTATCACGCAAGGTTTTCTTCATGAAAGTTTTCCACGTACTTTTCTCATTTGTCTTCATTGTCGTATGTCATTCCTTTCTGATTTCTGTCTTCTCTACATCATCTATGTGATTAAGAAGAGAGATTCATTCGGAAAAGGAAATTATATGACGATAGACAAGCAGATGACTCTATTAAAAAAAGAACGAAAACATAGAGTTTTAAATCTTTTTTTTTTATGATACAAGTTTTCAATGACTTTTCAACGGTTTTAAAACCCTTTGATTACATGCTAACGATTTTCCAACTGAAGTGAAATGCTTTTTCTACGGATATATGTGTCGTTTATGTAACCAACCGTCAAACTACGGTTTAACATGACATATTTTTGGATGTATAACGACGATTATGACACGTCGAATACCCGTTGGTTAGTGTAAACCGTCGTTAAATACGTCGGTAATTCTATTGCCGATAATCATTTTTGTTACTTTGACTTTGTCTTCGATAAACCGCCTGTAAATTTATTACGTATAGTTTTTCACTTATTACCAATGATATTTAACCGTCAATAATAAACTAAATTTTTGTAGTATTTCTTGAGTTCAATCAATCTCTTCGAGCTTCCACATAGATAGTGTTTTTCAGAATTTTATTATCGATCTCAGCTCCCAAGCATTCCTTAATCATAGACATATTCCAACAGTTGTTGGACATAAAATCAACAACCCACATATCTTCAGGCTTCTCGATATTAGCATAACATGGCCACTTGCTATAGCTGTGTCCTAAACCCAGCAATGCTCAATAGCTTGAATGCTGTGCCTATTAGCACCACACCACTTTGTGATGGGTTTGAGAACCGTGACCCAACGCACAAAATCTGCCAAGTCATAATCGAACTACGGTGGAAGTGTCCGTTAAGCAAGGAAACCCCATACTTATCATGAAGGCAACTACAAAGAAGAGAATTTTGATTATGCAAGTCCCAAGCCTACCGAGCTCTAAGCAGACCCGCCCACTTTCTAAACGCGTGAAAGTACAACCCTCCCAGATTGGTAGGTCGGCATAAAGTCTCCCAAGCCACATGGTACAATGCCGATCGATTAAGTTCATTGCGCCGAAGAAAAATTTTGCATCTTTACATTAACTCATTCAGAACACCATGGGGCGTTCCCATATAAGTACATCAGCTTGGCCCTCAAGGATGATCTAATAAGCGTTGCTCTACCCGCAACTGATAGATGTTTTGTTCCCCATGCATTGAATTTACTGGCCGCTTTAGGCCTGTGAAATCCTCTTTCTTTAGTTTTTGTAGAGCAAGCCTAATCCCCAGATATCCAGCTCATCGACCCTGTTTTTTTTGGAAGAAAATGCACCTATCCAAGCATATGCAAGATGGCCCAAATGGCAAAATTAAAATTTAGGTGTTCAATGTGTAAATACAGAAGATTTGAGTGGTGGGTATGTAAATTTTTCTATTTCTTAATTGAGAGACTTGAACAGAGTTCAATAACAGCACCCATTGTTATAGTTATCAGAAATTGTCTCTTCATTCGAAGTCTCGAAGAAGAGGTAGACATAGAAGCACGCAAGACTTAATTCAACAGAGAGAAATTGGTTATATGCATTGGTTACAAATGTTGTACCTCTCAACTGCCAAAAATTATCCGCAGCTAAATTGAGTGTGGTGTCCGATTAGAATCGTAAAAAATTTTAAAATGGGTCCCATTTAAAAAAAAAATAAATAAAGTATCCTAAATGGTCTAGATCGGACAAGCGCTCCTGGAGTACAAAACATTTTATGGAAAAACGTTAGGTAGAAGAAGCTGTGGTTGACATTCAAACTTCTAAGTTTAAAAGCAATAATTTTTTCGCCCCATGGCTTGCTAAGTGGTATTTATGCTTTACGCAGCACTGGTATACATGTCATTTTTGCTTCTAATTAAATTATTTTTACCAATGCTCCTCCAGCTAAAGTTATTTACATACACATTTTCTAAGAGAATTGTCCTGTTTACTAAGCTAACGCAGAGGAACTCATTAAGAAGTCCGCATGCCATTATTTTAATATAACTCTTTGGCGCCTGCACACTGATAAATAGCTCCTCTTCAAATTATTGCGTGACAATTTATGTGATTAGGATATTAATAAAGATTAGTATCCCTTAAATAATTTTCATTTTTTAATAAGAATATTTTCTTTTCACGTTTAATAATAATAAAAAACAGAACTGATGCAATCATAGAACAAGTTTTTTCGTAAGTCTATTGCTATTCAATTATAGTGAGACAACCGTTACCTATTTCGTAAGAAGTGGGCAGACAAAAAAAAACTACAACCACATGCATGTGACATGTTGCCTGAATAGTTCCATCCTTCATCTAATTTTCCATAATCATCCTCTCAAATACCATTATTCAACTACTCCATATATATACAGGCCTTCTAACCATCACATGTCATTCAACTCACTTTTCCATAAACATCATATCCTCTATTACTAATTAATACTGTTACACAACCCTAAACTATCATATATTGAAACAATGGGAGTTCACTTGCTCATAATTACACAAATGAAGCAGATTCTTTGTTGATCTGTAAACAGAAAGCAGGATAACTCTCCAATTGAAGTTCAGAAAGGTAATTTTCCTATCTATGCTGGAGTGAATGAGAAGCAATATATGGTTACAGTTTCATACATGAAGAATCCCTTATTTCAGAACTTTCTAAAAAATAAAGAAGTGAAATTTGACCTAGATCATCAATTTAGTGGTTTAAGAGTTCCATGTAACGGGGATGTATATCTCAATTTAATTTATGATATGCAGAGTCACCAAGAGCATGAAAAGTGTATATTGATTTGCTTGAAGCACTTGTCAATATGAACTCTATTCACGGTGAGTATTATAACGAGATTCAAACTAATGACCTCCAAATAAGCTAATAGTTAATTTTGGAGGCATTGTTTGTTTATGTAGTGGCTTGTTGAAATGTTATATCAAGTGGATCAATAATTCTAATTAATCTTCTATATGTATAATACAATTCTATTCACATGTAATGATTTTATTTATTTTGAAGGAACTAAGAGTTTTTAGAATGGAAGCATCTTTTAAGATTATCTTAGAGGCTTCCATATTTTTTTATTTAATATAATAGTAATATATTATATATTATATGCCACTTAAGGAGAGATACGTAAAAGGAGATAAATCCTTTGATACAAGAGAAAATAGACAACCCTACCTTTTTAAGAAAAATTATTCAAGAAATAATAGTTGAGTTGATGATCAGTATAAGCTCAAATCTATGACAACAGTAATAAAAAAAATATTATGAACCATTAGGCCAAGACCCATTTTCTTTTTTTCAAAAGGTTTTTGGGTTATAAAAAAGATTAATTCATATAGGGTTCATAAATCAAGAGAGTAAAAAATACTTATAATTACTATACATCACGAATATTATTTTTTTTTTAAAATTATATATTATTCCATTTTTTATCAAGATTTAAATTAAAGGAATAAGGGTGGAGATTTGTGTTAGGTAGTCGACAACTAGCATAAAATTCAAAAAATTATGACATAAATGTTTTAGATCCTTTTGTAAATGCTAGGTTTATCCTGAAAGTGATAAGTTGTATGGTCTATATACAGTAAGTGTGTAAGGGCCGCTACACCTGCGCCTAGGTGTAGTGTCAAATAAGTAAGAGTTCCCACATTACAGAGGATACAGAAAAAAAGTCAATCCATAAAACTAATATTAGAATAAGATTTTGGAATATAGGAACTCTGGCGGGTAAATTAATAAAATTAGTTGATATTATGGTTCATAAGAAGAAAAATAGCTTATGTATTCAAGAAAGTAAATTGGTTGGAGAAAATGCTAAAGAAACTGATAGCTTATGTTTTAAACTTTGATATTTAGATGAGAATCATACTAAAAGTGGTATAGGTGTAATTTTAAATAAGAATTTGAAAGATAATATTATGAAATTAATAAAATTGGAGATAGAGTTATAACCGTTAAATTACTGTTGATATTAAGATTTTTAATGTTATAAGTGCATGTGCTCTTCAAGTAGGTTTAGATAAAGATTCTAAGGAAAAATCCTGGATGACCTAGACAACTTAATACAAACGATACCTCTTGAAGAAAAAAATTTTTATTAGCGAAGATTTAAATAGAAGTGTTGGTAGAGTGGTAAAAGATTTTAGAAATTCATGGTGACTACAGTTTTTTAGGTATTAAGGAAGAAGGTAGAGCCATATTAAATTTTGCTTTAACATATAATTTTATTATTGCTAATACTTTATTTAAGAAAATAGATGAGCATATTATTACTCATAATAATGTTTCTAATAAAACACAATTGATTATTTTCTTATGAGAAGAAAATGTTGTTGAGAATGCAAAGATTGCAAGGTTATTTTAAGTGAGAATTTAAGTACTCAACATCGATTATTAGTTCTGGATTTTAAAATGAAGAGAAGTAAGATAAATAATACTAGGAATCATTGTCATGGATTTAGATGAGGGCACCTAAAAGACTTATTAGATTATTTTAAGATTTTGAATGTTCATGAAAAAGCAAATTCATGTTGGATGAAGCAACAAACACATGCACTTGGAGAATCAAAAAGAAAATTTTCTATAAATAAAAATTGTTGGTGGTGGAATATTAATTTTCAATAAAAATAAAAATATAAGAAGTTGTGGTAAAAAAAATAGTTCAAATGTAAAAGCTCTGAGAACTAAAAAAGTATAAGGTGACATGTTAGGAGTATTAGAAAATAATTTGTGACGCTAAAAAATTGGCTTTCAATGATTTTTATAATAGATTAGATACTAAATAAGTGAAAAACATATGTATAAACTAACCAAACAGAGAAAAAAGAAAAGTAAAGATTTAACTTAAGTCAAGTGTATTAAAGACGAAAATCAAAAAGTTCTTTTCTTAGAAATAGATATCAACATATGTGGTTAAGCTATTTTGATAAACTTTTCAATGATGTTTGTAAAAATATGATCGACCTTAGTGAACTTAATCTCATTAATAAATAAAAATAAAAATTTTTATTTTTTTACCATCACATTATTAAAAAAAGAAGTTGAGGAAGCATTAAAGAAAACTAAGAGAGAAAACAACTGTAGAACCTAATGATATCCTAAATGAAGTTTGGAAATATATATTAAAGATTTAAGAGTATTTTGACTTGCTAAACCATTTAATATTATTTTAAAAACTAAAAAGAAGCCTGCACAGTGAAGGAAGAGTATTTTGGTCCTCATTTTTAAGCATGAAGGGGATGCACAAGAGTGTCCAAATTATAGAGGAATTAATTGACGTGTCATACTTTCAAATTAAGGAAGAGGGAAATTGAACACTTTGTTCGTCCTTTAATGATTAAAACAAAGTTAAGTGTTGCTAAGATGAGAATGCTTAGGTGGATGAGTGACTTGACACTTAAAGACAAGATGCCAAATGAATAAATCCGTGATAAAGTTGTTGTAGCTCTAGTGACACACAAAACTAGAGAGAGCTGCCTTAGATGGTTCGGTCACATTAAACGTCGACCATATGATAATCCAAATATGTGAGCAGATGTTTTAGAATCGACTTATGTATAGAAAGGTACAAGTAGACCTAGAAAGACTTGGGCATATTATATAAAAAATTATCTTAATCTATTAGAATTAAATGAAAATATGACAATCAATAGAACACAAGTGAGAAAAAAGATTCATTTAGACGACCCCTCTTAGTGGAATAAAGGCTTGTTGTGTTGTTGTTGTTGAATAAGAGATCTAAAATATCAATAATTTCATAAGTCTTATTTACCTTATATTTAACAAAATATGATAAATCTAAAAAATAGTAAAAAAAATGATTTAAATCACCTGTAGGATTTTAAAATCTAAGAAACCTATTTAGCAACACTTAACTTAATTCTTAATTAAATCCTACATAAAATCATAAGCTTCTACATGGCCTCTAATAAGTTATGCTTTCCTAGTGAATTAATAAAGCCCAATATTAATCACCCAAGTGCATTCATTAAAGTTATATACTCTTGGTTACTAATCTAAAGATTTGTTAAGCTTCAATCTTAATAGAAGTTGTTATGATTAATTTCTTTGTATGTAATTCAATTTTAATCGCTATTCTTATAATTAATTGTATATTTATCTTTCACATGCATTGCATTTGGGCCCACCAAATAACAATAAACAAACAAGTTAGGGAGATATACAAACATATTGTATAATTTGTATGTATTTATATATATGATCCATAGACTTTGATATTAACTTATTCAATGCATTGAAATCAAAATTCATGCATAAAATATATATAAAGTATATTTTTATAATTGAAAATTGTGAGCTTGCTTAAATTTTGAAAATAAATTAAAGTATAAGAGATAATGAATTTGAAGATCAACTTATTTAAGTATTAATTAGCTACAAACTATTAAGACACAATGAATTATTAATTGTCAATTACAAGCTTAACATTATCCATCCTTTCAAATCAACCTTGCCCTCATGGTTGAGAAGGTGATTAAAAAGTTGTTTGTGGGACCTAGATAAATATGATAACAAATTGTGTGATAATGACATAAGAACTGAG
Source organism: Phalaenopsis aphrodite (assembly GCA_003013225.1). Classification (NCBI taxonomy): domain Eukaryota; kingdom Viridiplantae; phylum Streptophyta; class Magnoliopsida; order Asparagales; family Orchidaceae; genus Phalaenopsis; species Phalaenopsis aphrodite. Next base: position 729,504 of record NEWO01000118.1, read on the forward strand.
ATGACAATGAGATTTGGTTAAAACAACAACATGAAAAGTTAGGAGCTTAGACTTGATATGAAATGAGTGGATTTAAATGAGACATGGGTTTCATTGGAACACAATGATGGTTGTGATCTTTGGAATGCCTTAAAATGGATAGTTCTCAATAAGATTTGTGTTGAGGTAGCAATATTTGGAAACGTTTTGTAGAACAAAGGTGTAGATAGAGACAATGACAATACGATGGAGATCTAAATGAAAAGAATGGATTCAAGAAATATTTGAGCAGGAGCAATATAAGCTCAGTGAAATAAATAACTAATAAAGGT
>NEWO01000118.1:736760-747218 GCA_003013225.1 Phalaenopsis aphrodite
TATATATATATATATATATATATATATATATATATATATATATATATATATATATATATATATGCAAGTGATTAATGCACAAGTGCATGTGCCCTTAGCACTACTACATCAATGATCCTTCTCAAAATTTGGGCTAAACAATAATAGCATTTTGAGAAAAGTAATATAACATAGATATCATTTATTAACTTATGTGAAAATTGAACAAAGTGATATATAATAACAAAGAATTAACATCCTATTTTTTGGGTAATAAATACAGCACTATAACATAACATGACATGACAAATACTACATGCAACTTAAAAAAATACTTTGAGGTTTGTGATATTGAAAAAAAAAAAAATACATTGGAGCAAGCTTCTAAAGTACACCACTTAATATCATAGAATCAAACAACAATTTTTTTGCGTTGCCTCAATTTCTTTTCCAACTCTCTTCTATACTTCATTCTCTTGATGGTGACTTTTCTTCACCATCACTAAGTAAATCATCAGCTTGAATGAACCTCCTTTCACTTTTCCTAAACTAAGCATCTTTTTAAACTTAAACAAAATGTTATTCATAATACTTTTCTACTATTTCCACCATTCATAACTACTGATAACATGATGAGAATTTGAATTTTTAAAATTGTTATCTCTTATATCAGCAACAAGCATGGCATGCTTTATAAACTTCTTTTATTGGCATCTTCAGTCTCTCTATCGTAGTTGCAATAGCGACTCACTCATTAACCCTCTCCTTTTGTACTATTTTTTTGTGATTTAGTGACTCTAATGAATTTATTTCCAACAGTGACTCACCTTATGACCTATTAATGTCATCACATCTCATTACCATGGCCTATGTGATCAATTTTGACCTAACCACATAGCTAGTACAACTCTCGACTTCAGCCTCCACGACTTACGGACGTTATCACAACTCACTACTATGATCTATGTGAGCAACTATGACCCACGTGGTTCACAACTCGTGCATCTCTCGACTCTGGGTCCCACGACTTACGGGCGTCGTCACAACTCACCACTATGATCTACATGACTAACTATAGCCTACATAGTTCACATTTCGTGTAGCTTCTGACTCTGACCCCTGTGGCCAACGGATGTCGTCACAGCTTACCACTACAACCTATGTAACCAACTCAACCTACGAGTTTCACAACTCGTGCAGCTCTACACTCTGGGCCTCGCAGCCTACATATGTTGTCACAGCTCACCACTATGGCTTGTTACCAACTATGACCTACGTGGTTCACAACTTGTGCATCTCCCAACTCTGACCCCTATAAACTACGAACATCATCACAACTCACAACTAAAACCCATGTGACCAACTACGACATTTGTGGCTCACAGCTCTTGCAGCTTCCCACTAAGACCTCTGTGGTCAATCAATGCTCCTAAAGAAACTATCAACCCACATAGACAATTATTAACATGTCTTTCAATTACTTTCTGTACGACAACTACAACATTCACAGAATACTACAACATCCACAGCAATCGGAGCCTACTATCACCGAGAACTATATTTATTACAGTCAGACTATGGCTATTTTCAATGAACCACTGTTGTACATTTATAGTGATCTTTTTTGTAACTCAATCGTCCCTAATTTAGGATAAAAGTGGATCTTTGTATTCTTCATTCATAGTAGATTATTTTAATTTAGCTAAGCCCCGTAGTTTTTTTTTTTCTCTTTTTCTTGTTTATTTTTTCATGTAAAATTGAAGTTGTCTTTTTCTGCTTACTTCTCTATTTTATTAGCTCAGTGTTGGGTTTTCGTTCAACACTAAAATGCTAATTCATTACCTTACTGCCGTGGACCTTACGTCACACATCAATTTTGATTTGAAACAAAATATATTTGTTTTGCTAAAATATTTTAATTGATTTTCAAAAATACTCAAAATAACTAGAAGTTATGTATTTTTTTAAACAAACTGATTTATTTTTAAGAACTAGAAATAATAATGCATAAAAAGCATACCAGTTGAACTTATTCTTAAAAATGAAGAAAAAAATAAAAGAATATGAGTTGGCGGGTCAACCCTAACCCTACTCGAAAATATAAATAGGTTTAGATTCCTAACCTAAACCTGAACCGACAATTAATCAGGTCAACTCGAACTTGAATTTTTTCGAGCCAGATTCAAGTTAAAATGACGTACCAAATTAGTCATTTACACATCTACTAGGTATAACAAATTGTAAAATATCCAAAAAAAAGTACAATAAAAAATAAAATTGAGCTCGAATATACTCTTTGAGATTCTCCAAAGCATAATATCTTTCTCTTCTTCTCTCATCCTGATGTGATTTCTAGTAAGATCTAAATACATAACATTATTTATGATTATAAATTTGAATTGTACATATCATGCATACTAAGTTTTCATAATTCGAAAGAGACAAGTCTTATTAAATAATTTAATATCATTGAGATACATTCAAATGCATTTGTTTTTAGAATAAGGAGCAAACACTTCTAGTTATTTATAGAGGGACAAAAAAAACCCTAATGTTTGCTGCACCCGTAAGCCAACATAAAAGTAAGAGGCATGTGAGATAAGTTTGGCAGATGTATAAATGTATAATTGCTGAACTTCTTGGTTTATGAAAAATACAAATAAGAAAAAAAAATGTATAGTCTAACGAACTTGAAAATGGCTGCCAATATTATATTATCGTATGATATTTATCAAGATATTATAAACCAGTTCAGTCCAGCCCGTCTGGTTAGTTCACCAGTTTTCTGGTCGGTTGGATTCATTCCAAAAAAAATGTGCATATAATGGCTTGAATCGGGAATTGAACTGTATACCATTGAATTGGTCTAATTTTTGAAAGCCAACCAATTAAAATATTTATTATTTTTAATGTTTTTTTTTTTATTTTTATTGGATGTTTAGTGGTATATGACCAAAAATATGCATCTTCAGGCATGGATCTCAATGCATTTTGAACTACAATTTTAAATGTTAAATTAAAAATCTTTTGAGCTATAGCTTTACAGATTGTAGTAAAACTGGACAACTTGACGATACAAAACCTAACGACACAAAAAGTGATTGATTGAAGTGCAAATAAGCCCAAATTAAACATTTGAAATGTAATTAGAAGTTTTATAGCATTAATTAGAATGCTAAATAATATATTAATTTTGTATGATTTTAGTCAAATAAAGTGGCTTAACTAGTAGAGTTCAAAAAGCCTAAAATCAATTAATTTTGAGGTCATTAATGCATTTAAAACCAGAAAAAAAAAGATCTATTATCAAATGAATCAACACTCATTATCTGATGGAGTTTTTGAGATTTAGGACAAATTATCAAAATGACCTTCTTAAAAAAATATAAATTGATCCACGAGTTTTTTTTTCCTGTTGTTGAAAATTACTTAGCATGCAATTACTAGAAAAAAATAAATTAAATAAAACACATATAAAATTACTAAAATATATTTTATCTCAAAATTTTGATACGTAAAATTTCTCAAAATTTAAGTAATAATTATTAAATTACTGCAAAAATCATTATTATATCATTATCAAATCATTTAAATTGTATTCAAATAAATTTAATATTTATTATGTCATTCAGTTTAACATTGATTGAATCCAGAGCAAGCATTAAAACCAAATTCATCCCCTTTTTTCTTTTGTTTCATTGTCATGTTTGATTTTTCAAATTGTTAATACTTATTTACAATGTAATAAACTATAGGGCATTGGGAGCATCAATTTTTCTTGAGAGAAATAGAGCTTGCTTCCGGAATGTATGTTGTTCTCTCTTAAGATAAAAGTATACAATTGAGTATGGAAACAAACACCTAAACCTTATATATATACACACACTTCATCAGTTCAAAATAGCTTCCCATGCACGTGTTATCCATAAGAGAGGAACCTTGCATGAGCAATTATTTACCTAGGTGGCATGATCGAATGCACAATTAAAAATAATTTTTGTATTGATCTGATAAGATTAATGTAAATTAAGGACACAAATTCCAAAGTAGAAAGTCTAGGGGGGAACATGTAATAAATAATACTTTTTCCACTCATTTAAATCAGCACATTTCTATCATCATCATTAGTTTATGGGATACTCACATATATACTACCCGAAATATTGATATTTACAAGCTAAGCATCCAATTGATTTTTTTTGAACTATCGAACCAATGTTTTTACGCATGCCATGATAAAAAATATTGAGAATTTTATAAAAATATTGGTTGGGGTTTTACCATGAATTTTGATATTTGAGTGAAAGTTTGAAAAATGGATGGAAGAGAGTGATTGATTTGTAAATTGCAAGTTTTGGATGATTTGTATGTAATTGCCAAAATTTTTATAACATTAAAAAATAAGCAATGCTTTGCTAGCACAAATTGTTAATGTAACTGACAAGAGAATGGACAAGTGTATGCTAAATTGGATGTGCTGATTTTCTTAATTGGATACTTTGACATGTTAAAAGTTCAAGTGTAATAAGCTAAAAAGTATTTGACATCAGCCTTCTTATATATATTGAGCTAGTTATATATACATAATGCCACATACCATGTATATGTATTAATATGTATTGACTACATAAAGTTGAAATATACCGCTCAAAATGATGATGCCAAAATCATCCGCAGCTGATTAGGTTATGAAGAGCTTATCCACTTTTCTCATATTTTATGATATGGGAATAATACATATTAATTCATGCTAATGCTTGGTGATTATATATTTGTTATATGTTTATTATATATGTACTTTGGTATGGAATTAAAATCAATATATTCTGGAAATCAAGCTAGATTTCTAATTATTATTATTATTATTATTATTATTATAAACACATATATGTGTGAGGAGTGCATATAGATTCATGTGTGTGTTATGCAAATACGTACTATTACATATGCAAAGTAAATCATTTTCATTTAGTGTTCACTAAAATTAAAAAAAATATATTATCAAGTGATTTTTGCTTTAAAAGGATCATACTTCTTTAATTACTTTGTCATGGTTGCCCAAGATTTGCCTTCCAATTAGGGTCCGAATTTTGGTTGACATCGTTTAGTAATTATTTATTGGCTTATCTTCAATCTTCAATCTTCAACTCCTTGTTTTAATTGATAAAAAATCTTTTATTTTGATGTACTTTTTTTAAGTCAATCATATCAAAAATCATTAAATTTATTTTATGAAATGTTATTTTTGCATTCAATGTTGTTCGTCATGCCCAAAGAGTAATAGGGTGAGAGAGAAACTTGGTCTCAATTAATTTCTTTGTGAATTGATTTACAAAAGACATGGTCTAAATCTCTTGCCTTAGAGAATGAGAAGTAAAATAAAATTATGGAGAAGGAAAGAAATTCTATGTAGAACTTTGATGACTACGTTGTTATAAAAGTTTTGATATGTATTCTATGTTGTTTGACAAATAAAATGATATTTATATATAAGTAGTACATTGTAAACATAGTTATATGGTACAGTTACATTGATATTACATACATACAATGAAAATAATTTTTTTAGGTGTGTGATATGAGTTGAATTTTGATTATACTACAGTGAAAGAAATTCAATTCTGAATTAATTTTCGAGCGACTGTCGTTGTTCGTTTAGTAAATCTGGATTTACCAAATCAACTTATTAGTTAGTTTTAATTGATTTATCCCACAATTTCAACCTTTCAAAATCCCATAAATCATGTTTCTATTTCTTTTGGTGAATCCCAGATTTAAGGCAAAACATAGTAAAATGGGATTTAAGAACTTGTAGGATTTATAAAGGCATTTTCTGTTGTTTGGCTTGATTTAGCTTAAATCCTACATAAACAAGCCCTAATTAAATTCTTTCTCTTGGGGTTTTTTGGTTGCAAGTAAAATTTAATTTGAATAGAATTGAGTAAATCCCATAAATCTTGTAAAATCATATTTATGAAATCTTGAAGGGGTTAAATCCTGAAAACTGTTTTGTATGTTGATAAGTAAATCATAGTAAATCCAGAGAAAGTGTTTCATGACTTTAATTATTTTTACTAAATCTCACAAGCTTCAGCTTCTCTACAACAACAACCACAACAAGCCTTTTTCCTATTAAGTGGTGTCGGCTGCATAAATCCTTTTTCTACATTGCATCTATTGGGAGTCATATTTTCATTAAATCTTAATAAATTAAGATTATTTTTAGACAATACGCCAAGTCTTTGTAGGTGGTTTACCTCTGTCTCTCTTAACATAAGTTGAATCCAAAACGTATACTCTCCTAACCAGTTCATCAGTTGGTCAACATTTAATGTGATCAAACTATCAAAGACAATTTTCTCTAATTTTATTTGACTTAGGAGCTACACTAACCCTACATGGATTTGCAGATGTTGCATTTCTTCTCTAAGTGTAAAGCCACTCAATTACCTAGGTATTCTCATCTCGACATCACTTAACTTAATTTTATTCTTCTCTTATGAAGGCCAACATTCTATGCCATGGAGCATTGTGGGTCTCACCACCAACAACAAAAAACCTTTAACCCATTAAGCGGGTCGGCTACATGATTATCCTTTCTCCATTGCATCTTATTGAGTGTCATATATTCATTTAACTCTAATAAATTAAGATTATTTTTTATACAATTTGCCTTAGTCTTTTTAGATCTACTTTTGCCTTTCTTAACATAAGTTGAATCTAAAACATCTACTTTCTTAACTAAATCATCAGATGGTCGACAGTTAATTTGACCAAACTATCTAAGATGACTCTCTCTAATTTTGTCCACCATAGGAGCTACACTAATCCTTTTACGGATATATTCATTTCACATTTTATCACTAAGCGTAAAGCCACTCATCCACCTAAGCATTCTCATCTCGGCAACACAACTTAATTATATGCTTCTCTTTTAAAGGCAAATATTATATGCCATAGAGCATTGCAGGTTTCACCACCAACTTATAAAATTCTCCTTTCAGTTTAAGCGATACTTCACTATCACACTGTAGACTCGAAGCATTCCTCCACTTCAACCAACAAAATTGAATTCTACTAATAACATCCCCTTCTACATCACCATCACCAAGAGCACTAGACACAAGATATTTAAGGCATTCACAACTTAGAAATATCCATAAGAAGGATATCAACAACGGTACATCCTCATGTAATTGTTCAGTAAGAGCATCTTACCATACCTTTGAGCGTAGGAGCTGGTGAGTCGTCGAAGCTGCGGTGATCGGGGCGTTGAAGTTGTCGGGAGAGGGGAGGAGAGGGTTAGGGCATGAGAGAGAGGGAGAGACCAAGAGGTATCAAGGATTAGGACAAGTTCAAGGACAATGAATTTCAACGGTATAAAGGATTCTTTCCGACGGCTTAGGCTTCAACTCCTTAGGCTATTAACATTAATACCGACGACATTAACTGTTGGTTTCTAAAAAAACTCATCGGTTAACACTCCGCCAAATGACGGGATCGTAACTAACCGACAACATGTGACTATCGATTATTATATTATTATAAACGATAGTGAAACACGTCGGTTATAATAAAAACTATTGGACACTAATCTATTGTTCATAAGTGACAACAAGTCCTGTTGTTATGCCACCGGAAATAACTCAACACATAAGCCATTGTGAAATCGTTGGAAAATAGAGCATTTTTACCGGCAAAAATTTAAGCTATGGTTTTTGTCTTCGGTTATAGCATTTTTTTATGTTGTGAAAATAACAATTCTATGGATATTATTTTGAAGTTGTTTGTAGGGCAATTAACAAGGCTAAAAATTCTTCATATTCAAGGAAAATAAGATCATTTAGTACTCTTGGGTTACTTTAAGCGGAGTTAAATAAGCTTTTTAAGTTTTTAATATAACATCTATCAAATTAAGACTATGATTTCAAGTTTATCTCATGCCTACTTGAGGGAATAAATATGAATGTCTCATTGTCTAGGCATAAAAAAAATTGAATGAGTGGGTGAAATCATTAGAATCATTGAGCCATACAAATAATAAAAGCAGTGTTACAAATCTAGGCTATTATGGGCAGGCTACCATTCAAGTTGCAACTACTAGGGAAAATAATTATTGTAAGGGGTGGCTTTTTGTTGAAACTTTTACAAATGGTGATGCTTTTTGTTGTTCCCCAAAATACTAGAATTAATAGTGATATATAAGAATGACTTAAACTCAGGCTGTTGCGGATGAAACATCATCAAATATAAAATTTGAAGCTCTGCCATGAAGAGTAAATATGTTGACGGGATTTTCTCTTTAATAAAGTTGCTTTAGGCAAACTCATAGCTCATAACCTCAAAAAAAAAATATGATGAGTTTATTGTTGAGGTTAAGCCTCAAAATACACTCAAATTTAGCCTAGAAGATAGATTGTAAAAAGAAAAAAATAATGGCTAAACAAAGTGAGACTACAAAAAAGAGAGTTGCAAGGTTAGAATCCATCTCTTAGATCAACGAAGAATGCTTATATGAGGGAAAAATCATGTTGAATTTATATTCATTACAGTCTAACCTACCCCAGTAATCAACCCTGATATGCATAGGAGTTTAAGAAGATCACAATAGAAGTTAATTTGTAGCTTGGCTTGAGTTCGTTCTTTACCAACTACTATAAGGTGTTGATCTTGCTTTTGAGGTCATTCTCAACCTAATATTTCACAGTGTGTTAAGAAGAGTTTTATTGTCTTTATGTAAGTTCAAGGTATATTATTCTTCTTCTAATACAAGATATCCTTTTGAAAATTAATGTTTTATGTTCCTTTTTCTCTTAAAGTTACCCGTGATGTATATTATTAACGGTGAAAATTATATGAAAATTTATTTCCTTATTTATTATATTTTCTTTTTGAAAATCTTAATGTTTTCATTTTTTAAGATAAAAACTATTAATTTTCTCTTAAATTCAATTGTGAAAGATAAATTTAGATATTAATTTTTGCTATATGAGCTCGAACTCATATTTTTGAAGCCAACTCAAGTAACATCGCATTTTTTGAAGTTAGCTACATAAATTTGATTCCTTGATAGGAATTTATATGATTATTAGGAAGTGAATCTTTTATTTCAAGAGTGATTGTTATATGCTAAGTTGACTTTTAGATGTGACATTAACATTTGTGGAATGATATTTTTTTGTTGCAAGGATTGAGATTAATATTATAGAAATGTTTTGTGCGGTATAATTACCCAGATACTACATTTATGAAACTGAACCACTAGTCGTATAGTTGAGTATTAGTTGGGAACATATAAACACCCTTATAGTGTTCTTTTGGCGAGAACTTCTAGTCCATAAACAAATTTTATAACGAGTTAGTAAATTCTTTGAGCGGATAAACTTGATGGCTCAAAAGTTCATAAATCTTCAAGCAAACACACCAAATTTTTTAGTAAGAGCAAAATTTAATTTGAAGCTTTGGCCACTAGATGAGATGTGATCTCAAGTTCTTCAAACCCCTGACATCACTTGAGTTTTGACTAATTTTGAGTAATTTGCGCTTCAAATTATTTCACAACTTGTTAAATCCCAATTATATTTTCATAACAAGTTAATTCGTACATATAAGACTATACGACATCATTTATTGTAGTACCCGTTCAATATTAAGTGCCTTGAGATTTAGGATTTGTTTGTGCGGCTGCAGGTTTCTGTAAATGTAATTGTGACTTTACTGAGAAACAATCATCTAATTTTAAAACTTGACCTGCTTAGTATAAATATTTTTTCTTAAGAATGTAAATAAGATAACAATTCTCTAAATGTTATCACTCTAATAGATTTCAGTAAGAAAAAAAAAAAACAAGAAGAAACAGCTTCGCACATACAACACATAATTGTTAATTACTGTTTCTTACCTTATTTCACTTTTTATCTCTGTGTTCTGTTCTGCTTAACATATTACTTTGATCTTAGCCTGGGTTTTAATTCACTTGATTTCTCATGATTTTTCATTTGATGCCAAAGATTATGTTCATCTTGTGGGTCTCTGTTGCTTTGATCACGTGAATAGACCTGCAGAATTTCTTAGCCAATTGGTAGTTACTCATTCTCTTAATAGATACATGGTCAAATAGTACTTGAACGACCCGAGCTGTCTGCTCTTAATTTGTTTTAACTCTTTGAGCTGGTCTTTCAAATTTTCCAATTTTTGGAGTTTCGCTCTTTATTCATTACGTGTTAACTTCCAAGTTATTACGTCCCAAAAAGTGAGTAAGCCAGGCACTGCTTGTGCTCGGCTCTTTACAAAATATAATTGTTTGTGCTTAGATTTTTTATATATCGAACACAAAAAGTGTGTTCATGTTCAGCTCGTTTGTTTTAGGATTCGGGGAAGATTTAAATCTTATTGTTTATATAAAAACATCATTTTAATACAATTTAATATATTTTTATTCAATTTTTTTATTTAATAATTTTAATTGATTAAATCTTT
>NEWO01000118.1:747659-770451 GCA_003013225.1 Phalaenopsis aphrodite
ACCTTGCTGCCAAAATAAATGGAACACTTATCCAGGTTAAAGAGTAGGCCAGAGACATCCTGAAAATCTTTGAGCAAATTCATCATAGCTTTGATAGTAGGCTTACTAGCATTGGAAAACAAGATGGAAAATATATAATAGATGAGTAATATTTCAAGTTAAAATGGAGTCAAAATGAGCCAAATATAAACATAAACGAACAAATTTTTATTTATGTACAGCTAGTTTAGTTATCGAGCATAAAAAAAAAATTTCGTCTAACTACGCACTATTTCGTCACAGTGTGCAGTCCGCAGCTTCTATCAGCTAAACATGTGCTAATGGATCTCCACTTTAGATGTATGGGCTTGAAAGCAAGTTCGAGGACCATATTTGATCTGAACCAATCTACATCAGCAAATAAATAGCGGAAATACCCCTATTCTTCCTCCCATTCCCGCTCGCTTGCAGTGCATTTTCGTCAAATAACTTCAGAATTAAATGTGACCTGTTGCCGAGTACCGCTTGGTTAATGAGAGAGATCTCTCCTGTACTTCGGACCTGAAGATCCGAAGAGAGTTCCCCACTTTTCAGACATCGGAGAGCCCACATCGGCGCAGTGTAGTCTCGGGATGTGTGCCCTTCAGGACGACTGATCCAATCCAACAATTGTCTTACAAAAAGATGAAACATCATGAATCAAAGCCTTACATTATATTACTTTACGATTGAAACAACATGTTTACTTTTCAATCCAAGGGCTCCAAAGAGAGGATAGGCTATCTGTTTGTCAGTGATGGAAAGGCGGGATTGAGGAGAAGATCGCAGAGCTGGTCGTTACAGTAAGGAGTTAAGTGTGGCCCAGAGAGCACGTACATTGGGTCGGGAGGCCGATTTGGTGGCTCAATGTCAGAATGGGCCCTTCCACCAATTAAACTCGTCGGAGGTGCGGGATCCATGCAAATGAATTTAAGTACATCAATTGATTGTAATTCAATCATGCTGCACCGAAGTATTCATGCATGTGACATTGTGGCAGTCCCCCCTAAATGGTAAATTACGCGTATTCCCTTGAATGAACAGAAAATAAGCCAAATAATAGAAAATATAAGATAAATTTAAGATATGTTTGGGTTAGTTAAAGCTTATTGAATAATTCGTTGATAAGCTGATTAAAAATAATTTATTGATAAATTAGATGTGGTGGCTAATACAAATTTTTATTTTTTTAGAAAAGCCAGACCGCTATCAGAAAGGGGTCATCACACCTAAATAGGTGCGGTGTGAAAACGCTGTTTTCAGCTTTTTGAAAACGCATAATCTATTAAAACGCAATTTACCCAAATAGGTCATGTGTGTTTTCAAAACGTCACTGCACCAACTAAGCTGCCCTTAGGGTCTGTTGATAAGCAGATTATTCTGATAATCTGCATATTATCAGAATAATCTGGTTTGTTGTTTGGGGCAATTTATTCAGATTAGCTTATTGGTGTTTAAATGAAATTTCTGTCCCTGTTATATAAAATTGTTTAGGGCAGCTTATTCAGAATAGCTTATTGGTAGAAAAGAAGAATATAATGCAGAAGAATACCATCATCACAGATCAGTTCCAAAAAATGACATACAGTTCTCACACTCTCGTGAGTACCAAAATAAACAAAAACAGTACAAAGACAAGTACAACTACAATGAGAAATATTAAAATATTTAATTTTAAACTCTGGCTACGTATGTCCTCATCTGCACTATCAACCTGGGAAAACAACAGATTCTCATGACTGCTGAGAGTGTAATATGTGAGACTGTCAACCCACCGGAAAAAGCCGCAACGAGATGAAACACCCTTAGCGCAACCGTAGAACTGTCTACCAAAGCTACGAGACTGACACGACGTGAGCAACGGAGACGGTAGTCCACAATAACACAAAATACCTTTGTCTGTGACTGATATACTAGAATCATGTTTATATTACTACGAAAAAAATCAAAAAATAAAAAGTATGTCAGTACTTATCCCAAAAAAAAATAAAATAGACATACAAAATTAATCTACATATGTACGAAGAAAAGAACTATTTGTTGGATTAGCTGCCATATATAACATTTGCTATAGACTCCCTCAGAGCAGTCATTTCGGCTGCACCCTCACCGTCCTGAGTTTCATATTCAGTAGACTCGATCTCATTATCAAATAAAGATCCTGAAGGTTATAGGGAGTCAATAATTGGATCATCATCAGCAATATTGAAGTCCGTATCTGAATCATCGAATGAAGTTGTGAAGTGTCATAGTGGTCAGCACAATATGCAAATGTTTGAGAAATGAACACGATGACATATCACGTAGGATAACTCATTTTTTCTTCCACACTCCAAATGTTCTTTCAATAACCCCCCCCAACCCCCCCGTAAAGAGGAGTGTCGTTGGTTAAACATTTTTTTTGTCACGAACGCTCAAATTCAGGAATATGGTATTTGGTGTCTGGAAAGGGCTTCATGTAGCCCTTTAACATCGGATACCCAACATCTACCAAATAATATTTTCCTATTATGAAAGACAATATTAACTTAAAAAAATTAATGTAATTAAGAAGAAGTTTAATTAAGATGAACAAACCTGGAGGTGGGCGAGAAAAATACTGTGTTCTACTCCTAGTTGCATAGGAAAAAAGGCGACTGCCATGTACACTTCCTTCCCACCCCGCCATTACAAATGTGAAGCACATGTTAAAGTCACACACTGTCATCACATTTTGGGTAGTTCTACCACTCCGACCAATATACGCGATCTTTTCATGACTTGGTAGTCGGGCATCCACATGCATACCACGATTGCTTCGATGCAGTTCTGTAACTCATAGTTAGTAATTCCAAAGGTATTGAATTAAACATAACAAACTAATTAAACTTACTTTGAAATACGACATGTAACGAGGATCATTTGCAATTTGTTCAGGAATAGTTGCAAACTGTAGATCAGATGGCTTAATGTTTTTCGCTGCTAAGCTCATGAGTGCTTGTATGCTTTTGTAGAAATATAGACTAATTGTTTCTGAAGAATGTTGAAATCGCTCCATAGCTCCTCTAACTGATTCATTCTGTGATAGAATATATAATATTATAGCCAAGACCTCTCTCATGGTCGTCCTAGAAGAACCTTGGAGGTCGTGGTTACAACCTAAGTCATGTAGAAGATCCATAAAAATAGGTGCACTCATTCGAAAAATGCTACTAAATCTTATTGGATGTCCAACAAGAATCTCACCAAGTCATTTGTCCCCAACATATGAGGATGTCATGCATGGTATATGTATAGTACTGGAGCAGTAATATTTCAACAATAATATCAATATTGCAGCAGCCCATGCCATTCTTTTACGAAGATCTCGTAGTTGATCCATCTTGAGTTATAAATTCATTAGGGTGAAATAATTTAGTAGAAAATGACATAAATGAAATACATCTAGCGAGGAAAGCATATGGAAAATGACATAAATGTAATACATAACGTCAATAAATTCCAAGCATATTGAAATGAAGTTCATCAAACGAAACACAAAGCATTTGAAAATGAGGTATATCAAATGAAATCATTCTCTTTCTTCTACTAAAACAGGTAAATATTCAAGGCGCAGCTCGAGCTGTAAAACCATGAACATTTGCCTACGAGTAGGGTCCTCAAGTTTTTTAACACATTTGCCCTGAAAGCGTATATCAACAGCTACTTCTGGAATAGTGTCTAAAATGACAATGTAGTCCCAGATGGTGCTATCAAGGGGTGGTGGAGCTGAAATAACAGCAATGAGTTCATGAAATGAGCTTTTCAAGAAACTATCCTTCTCTTTTGTTCTCCTGCCAAGCCTAGGCCTCTTGGACATGGAACTGGACTCTCCAATATCCTTTTGGTTAATACTAGGCTCTTCTTCATCAGTTATGACCTGTTCGGGTGGCAATTCATCTGGTATTCCTGAAAATCCCATTTAACTTGGGTTCAATGAATTTTTTCCAGTCACAACAACCCCCTTGAACATTATGTCTAGTTTTTCCTCGAACTCTAGTCAATGCCGCACTGCCTATATTTTTTGGCAGTTGACGTTACCTGGAATATAAGGCATTTATTAGAGGAGTTTAGGCATTACTAAAAAAATAAACAAATTAAGAAAATACATTTGTATTTATTACCTCTAATCTTTCAGCCCACCATTCGTCTGAAGCATCAATAGTTTGTTTCATGGGATCCCAACCCAATACAGTAGAGCCATGTTTCAGCTCCTTCATTATTTTCCATTCTTTCTTCAATTTGTTTCATTTGTTTTTGAATTTAAGCATATCGTAATCTCTTCCAGTCAATTCTTTAAACCTCGCAACAATATTATGTCAACCCTCCTTATTAAAATACGTAGTAAGTCTGTTCCCAAGTTCAATTTCTTTTATACATAGATCGCAAAATATATTGGTAACTTATTTATCCCACATTGCGGAGGGACCCCCTTCAGACGTCTTAGCCATTGTAGACTATATGCAGAATTGCATATTGCATAAAGAAATTCATGTTGAAACTCAACATGCATAATAAAATTATCTAAATTAACCAACAGGAGTTGAAAGATTTGCTAAAAATGAATCAACATCCATACATGTCGTGGAATCAACAAAATGTAACAAAAAATGAACCAACATCCACAGAATTAACCAACAACAGTGTCGAAATTTGCTAAAAGAAAAAAAGAACAAAAAAAATAATGTGGTTCGGTCAAAGACCTACATCCACACTAAGACATCGAACATGTTTTATTATCCAATTATGTAAGATTACATAGCTATGATTCTCAATGTATAACACTACTACAACTATAAAGTACATGTGTAATATACAACTTCTAATACATGTCATGGAATCCAATTCTACCGAAACTACCATAGTGTGTATTCCTAAATGCAACTTCTCATATATGTCGAGGCACAACTAATGAGACAGTGAATATGCAGAAACAGTTGTAATTTTTGGTTCAATGCAAACAATTTAATGAAATAAAAATATCTATTTGCATTGTAATTATTGTTTCTTCTCCAACACCAATTTAATGAAACAAAAACTAAATAAACATTTGATATCTAATGCCACAAAAATTTTAATGATTCAATTTCTACTAAACAAAGCAAAGCCATACCCAAAGCACAAAATGAAATGGTTGTTAGATACGTAAACAGCTTTTCAATGAAAAATAACAATGCATTACATATGCATTTCAATAGTTTCGACTCAACGCAAACCCAATAAATTGCCAACCTCTTTGCAAAGAATTCCAGAATGTGTATTCCAACAGAACTTTTGTACCTCATATGCATTTCCAAACTGAAGATAGGGAATGTCGCAAGATATGCAAAGCCAACACATACACGTTTCCAGCCTCAGCCAAAATTCCAAAATCCTATAATTATTAAAAAACCATACTATTTTGATGAAACTAAAAATCACTGCATAGAGAAGATATGGAATACTCCAAGATCGGCAGAGCCAAAACAAAACAATAAAGAACCACTGCAATGCCCCAAATTCCATAGGAGCCGAACAGAGAGAGGAGGCATCTTACGACATAAAGAGAGGGATAGAGATGGATTAGGGGCCAAATTCCATCAATAAGAACCATCACAAAGACAAGAACACCCAACCAAAACTCATGCAATGCCACAAATTTCATAATTTTGTTCGGAGCAACTTGTCCATACTTTCATCAAAATTTCAAATCCAGTAAAAAGAAAGTTCAGAGAAGGCTCGAAAAGCTTTGCAACAGATCAGAAGTCGGAGACCCAAAACAGTGTATTGAAAGTTCAGAGAATGCAAAACCACCCATCCAAAATTCCATAAAAAACTTCCAGAACCACCAATGGTCCATCCAAACAAGATGCAACACCGCACAAATCAGGGATCAAACAACTTCTAGCAAAAACACAGAAGGATCGAAAAGTATGATGCATACCAGACGGGAAAGTAGGGTTTCGTTAAGAGGGCGATGAGATGGAGAGCAGAGAGTGGATTTCTTGCCAAATTTCTCAACGGCAGCGAGGAAGAAGGCGAGGGCGAGGGAGACCGAAGAGGGGTATGGGGCGTTTTTTTCACCCTAAACGCACGAATTCAACGCAGTACACGAAGGGAGGAGAGATTATCGCGCTCCACCTTAAGTCGCTAATACCGTGTATGAGCGGTGGGAGTACGCTTGCGCGAACGCGTTAACTAAACAGCCGTGCGGCGTTTTCAAAACGCTTGAAAACGCCGTCGCTCCTATTAACCTACGCCAAACAGACCCTTAGTCAGGCGGATAAAAGAATGGGGCATTTATGTAAAAGCCATGCCTGAAGAATCAACTCGCCGATGACATTGTTGACTGTTTAATTGATCCAGTCGACCGAGCCATAAAACAACAAAGAGCTGAGTTGATTAGTTGAACTTCTGAAGGTAGTCGACGGGTCGGTAGACACCAACCAATCAGAAGTATTGATTAGGTCGTCAATCCTCAATTTCTGTCGAGGAAGTTCCTATAAGATTAAAACTATGCCATCAGTCAAAAAGTGAGTAGATAACTGTAACCCAACGGGTAGTTTATCTTTTGGCAAAGAGATCCTGTTGAGGGTGGTTGAAGCTCATGACTCAATGATGTCCGAGGGAACCCTTAGTTGTTTCTGACGCCAGCATGTACTGCTGAATCAGTTCAGATAATCTCTATCCAACGTAAGTCGATCTTTCTTCTTGGTTGTCGAGTCATTTTCTAGTGGGCCTACCTTTGCTACGTCATTCTTTGACACAATTTCCATGCACACATATATACCACACAATTCATAGGTATTTATATGTATAAACAACAATGCTGAAATTCTTACATATATGCCACCTCATATAAATGCATGAAAAATTGTTTAAATGATGATAATTTTTATGTGACAAGAAAGATTAGGGTTGCGAAAGTATAAAATATAAATTTTAGGTTTGGGCGGTGTCCATTTAAATGCCCATTTATTTTACCATGTATTACTGTATCATTAATTATAAATTTTTTATAAGAAAGATGCGTATTATAAGCATAGTAAAGTGCATTATTAATCATTCATCTATTTGTTTCTTAAGGCATCCTTATTCTATTCAACATGCTTATCTAAAGAACATTGAAAAGATATTCAAGAAAGAAGATTAAAAAAATGAGCAAATCTAAACTACATCAAGATTTGTTCTGAGGATAGATATGATGAGGTAAAGTAATTGAGCACTCAAATGAGACATCTTAAGATTATTATTTTACTTCAAATTATTCTCTTACTCATTTTAATAACTTCAGTTCCATTTTTGCTATAAAAATTTTCATTCACCTCAAGCTTTCTTTATGGCTTTCAAGTGAAATGTTATCATTTATTTTCATGATATATATATATATATATATATATATATATATATATAAGAAATGGTCAGAGGGTATTATGCAAGCCTCCGACAACTCCTAATGTGTCATTCGAGTGCACCTCCTTAAGGTCAACTGTGTGGGGATTCTAACCCCCGTCCTGAGAGTTAAGTTTATTTAAAAAATAATTTTCATAAAAAATTTAAATATTCTGCAATTATCATAATTATGTCATGTGGGAGTGGATTTTTTATCAAAAATAATTTTGATAAAAAAACTAAACCCTCTACTATTATCATAATATTTAATTTCTCACTAATTTAGAAAAAAAAACTATAAAAAATTAATTACTTTACTTGCAATCATCAAAAAGATAAGATTTACACTCATATCACTCAATTTTTATGTGCTTATATATTTAACAACTAAATTTAAAATTTAAGATGTATTTTTTAAAAAAATATTTAAATGATAATATTTTTGTGTGATACAATAGATTTGGGTTGTATAAACATAATATGTATATTAAAATTATTAGATATAGAGCAACATGTTAAAAAAATCTTTAACTATTTATACGAACTTGTTTTAGTCTCAAAGTTTATAGAGAAAGTGTTACTTTAAAGAGAGGGAGGGAGAGTAGTCCTAAAGGGGAGGAAGAAGCCCCTCTTACATTACCTTTCTCCTCTTATATAGGTGTGGTTTCTCAATATATTATGTGTAAACTTTCTCCTCTTAAATATGTATTCATCAAAATGAATAGAGATTAATCATTTGAAAGTACTAACATTGAGGGAAATGTTACTATAGATATATTACAGAGAATGTGAGGAAATAGTAGAACATTATATACAACAATACAAATTCTAGAATATTATTAATTATAATGGCTTGAAAATTGAAATTATTAATAATGAAAAATGATCTTTTTCGTTCATCAAACAAAAATATTTAAATATTAGTTTAAAGTTCTGTCATAAAAAGTTATATTCAACATTTATCTATTATTAAAGACATAATGTGAGAATATATCATTTATAAAAAATTAATACATTTTACCTTTTGTATTCATAAATTATCCACATAGTTTTTTGTACAATTATCAATTTGAAAAATTATATAGACTTGATAAGATTTGAAAATTTTACAAAAATAAAAAAATTTATGTTTATAAGCATGGATCCTAAAGCATCACATTTTGTTCTATAATCTTTCCAATTTTTTTGTGTTTGAATAAATGGGATCTAATTTTAACAAGTAATATTCAAAATAACTATCTCATCTCTACAATTCTAATTAATGAAAAATCTATGATTTTTTTATATAAGATTGTACTATTAAATATACCAACTTATCCGATTTAATTTATATAAGTTGTTTACTAATCAATCTTTTATTGATTTAGATAATGTATGTAGATTGTAAGCCCTAGAAATGTGGTGATTGCCAACTGATATGCCCCCTAATCTTCCCTAAATGTGAGTAATTGCCTTATGTAATTAAACAATGATGGCATATATTACACACAATTTTTCAAAAAGTTAATATTGCCTATATTAATGATTGATTTACAAGTCATTCAAGGCTTTTATTAGCTATTGATATTCCGCCTCAAATGACTATTATTATGTAGTCATTTTTCAATGGTCCAAATATATTCTCAAAGTGCTTTTGGAACGACCTCAAATCATATAAATTAAACTATAATTTATGAACTTTTTGAAGTGTTTGATTGCTTATGCGAAGATATTTATTTGAGCAAGAGGTTACAATTTGTCATTGTTATTTACTAGAAACAATAGCAATGTTGTGACGCATTATCAAGATTGTTTCAGATGACCTTACTGCGAATTTAGATTCTTCGACATTACTGAATTTATTGAGAGCTCCATAATAATTTGATATATTCACTAGATGAATACATCTCTTAGGGAATTCAGCTAATTGAAGTGACCATTGAGCTACCCAATGGCCTCTATTTGGCAACCAAGTTTTACTATGTTTTATGAAAGTTATTTTAGCTACTTTAGATATCAATATTGGTTTTTTTTTAATTTCTTAACAAGAATGAGATTATGACCATCTAATTTGAGGATCAATTCAATTGATGGAAAAAATAATTGTTTTATTTATTGAGTACCAAAATTATAATGCAATTTTTTTAAAATTTTAGAGTTTCAATTATTTTTTAAAATATAAATTGATTGGCTTACTTTGCCATCCCAACCCTCTTTCATCACAAGAATGATAATATTGACAACTTCTTTTTTTTGGAAAAAGATAGGGCCACACCTAGCTTTGCATCAAAGTAAATTAAGAGTTAAAACTCTTAATGACACAAATTACAATTCACCCATACAAAAATACCAACTATAACACCAAAATTATAAACCCCAACACACAACAGATACATGACAACAACCCAAAAATAAACAAAAAAAAGAATAGCAAGAACATAACAAAGACAACAATGAACAATCAACAACTATGGAAAAGAAAATGATACAAACAACATCTAAAATCATCAACATCAGGAAGAGCAGCCACCTAGAATCAAAGAGAGAGAGCACAAGAATGAAATAACCAAACAAATTAATCATCAAAGATGAAAGAATTTGCCCATCTAACAGAAAGTGCTCCCCAAATTTGCAGAAAAACCAGCCAAGATAGAACCACAATGAAAAACATAAGAATAAACTACTAATGAAAATCAGATGATCCATAAACTACCAACAATATAACCAAAATAAAAGAAAACAAACAACCAACATCAGATAACAAAAGAAAGGCAAAAAAGAGCAATCAAGCAACACCAAGAACAACAAACCAGCTCAACTAAAGTAAAACATAGAAAGGTTCCAAAAAATTATAAAATAGAGTTCAAAACATACTTTCATGAAAACATTAAAATTCCATCCAGATCTTAGAATATGTTAAAATCAAGAAGATTTAAAAAAAAATTCAAAAATGGTTAAATTTTAATAAATGGTTGGAATTCATCAAAGCTCAAACCTGTCTCAGCAGAATGACAAAGTGAAAGACAAGAAGAATTTTCTAGAAAGAAGAAGAAATCCCTCAAACAACAAAACATGATGAAGAGCAGCCACCAAAAACATAAAAAATTAATATTAAATAACCCTAAAGGTAAAAAAAAAAAAAATACCAACAACATTGAGAAGGAGAAAAAGAAGATAAAAACAAAGAAGAGAAAATATACTCCAATCAGAATGGAAAAGAAAAAACAAAAAATATCTCTGATACTTTCTTGGATATTGATAATCGACAATTCAAGGATATCAGCAACTCAAAAAATTGGGTTGAGGAATATAGATGATAAACTCAGGTTGACAATTATAAACAACACTTCAAACCAAAATTGTTGGAAAAGAAATAAAAAAAATGAGAAAATCAGAATGAGAAAGATAAACAATAATTCATGGATGTTGGCAACATTAGAAATCAAGTGAAATAATTTTAATTTCATTCTTCGATGTCTCCAATAAAGACTATTTATAAAGGACTAGAGTACTAATTTTATTAACTAATTATCTCATAACCTAAAATAAGATATTGTGTAGCATCCTACCACTCTCCATTAATTGAGATATAAAATCTATCTAAAACCTCAACCTATCATTACTTCTCAATTATTATGGACCAACTTTTGATTTACATCATTCATTGTCATCCAACCCTTCTCATTGATTAAAACCTATGTCTTCCGAATTTCTTCAATGTTGAACACCTACTTCACCAACATTATATGAGTTTCTTTCCTTTTATGGTATAAATATTTAAATTATTGTCCCCACACCTCCATCTCCGATAATGTGAGGATGCACCTTTGTAATATCTGATTTTCGCAGAAGCCCCCACTTTTAAAATTTCCATTTGCAAATGAAAATTTCTCATAGTAATAAGCCAATACATAGCTTGTTATCATCTGAATAATCAAGCATGATTGTTTGGGCCTACCACAGTCAGATATATCATTTTTTTAATAACCAAATACCGACTTATCTCTCCTATCATGTGTGTTGTGAATTTCATTCAAGAAAACTTTTTTAACTGAAGTCCTGAGAGTGAAAGGGCAGTTTGAACCTGCGTTTACCAAAAATCAAAATAAAAAAAGTGCTTGGAGCTCTTGATCAAAAAGATGAGTTCAATAAATATTTTAAAAAAAAAATACTATTTTTATTAAAAAATAAACATAAAGACCAAATCAGAACTCATTCAACCAAAAATAATAATGGCAAGTGTTATTTTATAGTTAAGAAAAAAGACTTTTTTAATAATTTTTACAATAGAGTATATCAGATGGTATCTTTCATAAACTCGCTATCAAGATGCAAAATTTCTCTCCGGTGCCATATTTTTCGATAGAAGCCAGACAGGCACGGTGACCATAGGGTCCCATCCACCGCCCACACGCTCGGTGTCGTATTATCATACCATCAATCAATTAATCCAGAGAAACACCCAGAACCGAACCACTCCCTCCCTCCCTCCCTGTAATCAATTTCTTCCTTTGACCTAACCCTTCTCCAACCCCTAAATCCCCTCCCATCCCATCCCCGCTCATCTTCTTCCCCTCTCCTAATACTGCAACCACAAATCCCCCCCAACCTTCGAGCAGGAACATAGGAGGAGGACCAAATACGAGCTTGTTTGATTCATCTGCAACGAACAACACGAAGACGAACAGCATGTACGACAAGCTGCTCCCCCTTCCCTTCTTTCCCAGCCTGTAAAAAGGCAAAAAGGCAAGCCAGCCAGACAGCCCGCCGTTTTCCTTTTCCTCTCCACTCTAAAATCACTTCCTTTATTTCCTCACGGCGTCTTTAAACCTCAAAGCCTAGAAAAAAAAAAAGAAATCGACTGATCGATCCATAGCTTCGAATAATGGATCCGGTCACCGCTTCCCCTCACGGCCACCACCTCCCTCCACCCTTCCACCACCGCGACTTCTCCCTCCCCTTTCACCAGCAACTGATCCACCACGCAGCCGCGCCACACCTGAACACACATCAACCCAAATCGGAAGACCCGTTTTGCACAACTCCCACCTTGATCAACAAATCCAACAACGACGAACAATCCAACCCCGACACAACTACTACGGACAGCGAACTAACCCGCCGCCCCCGCGGCCGCCCAACCGGCTCTAAAAATAAACCGAAGCCGCCAATAATCATCACCCAAGATAGCCCCAACGCTCTTCGCTCCCACGTGATGGAAATCTCCGCCGGCTGCGATGTTGCCGAAAGCCTTTCTACTTTCGCCGCCCGCCGCCAGCGCGGCGTCTGCATCCTCAGTGCTTGCGGAGCGGTGATCAACGTTACCTTACGCCAGCCCGGTTCATCAGCCTCCGTGGTTACTCTCCAAGGCCGTTTTGAGATACTATCCCTCTCGGGATCCTTTCTCCCTGCGCCGGCCCCGCCGGAAGCTTCGGGACTAGCCGCGTACCTCTCCGGGGGACAGGGGCAGGTGGTCGGAGGGAGTGTGGTTGGTGCGTTGATTGCGTCGGGGCCTGTGGTTGTGATGGCGGCTTCGTTTGGGAACGCGGCGTACGAAAGGCTGCCGCTTGAGGAAGAGGAAGGCGGGGTCGGGTCGCCTGGGGTGGCAGAACAGATGCTGGAAACTAGTGGAGTTCCGGCGCAGCTTTTTCATGCGATGCAGCCGAATCTTCTGAATAACGTGCAGGTGTCGAGCGAGGCGTACGGGTGGGCAAACGGCGGGCGGACTCCGTTTTAATTTGCTTTCTATTTCTTTCTTCTGTTTTTTTTGGTTTAGATCCAGGGTTCGGTTTGATTACTTGATGTTTTGTTTAGTTTTTTTTTTTTTTTGTGTAAGATGATAATTATGGATTGGTTCAAGGGGAATGTATAAATTGATCTATGAGTTGTTGGGAAAGGTGGGTTCTTTTACTTTCTGCGTGGCTAGCTGCAGAAGGAAAGTGACAGAAAGGTTGAAGAGAATGGAAGAAAAATGATTGGATTTTCTTCTTTGTTTGCTTTTTCAGTACTTCAGTTTCTGTTATAAAATGCGGAAAGTAAGAAAGCTGCAAAGAGCTAGCTGGAGAAGAAAGCTGGAGAAAGTCGGTTTGGTTGGAAGGGGAAAGGTAGGGAAGGTAGGATAAAGATGGAATTGATGTACTTGAGTGGCTTGAGTTGCGATCTGTTGAAGGATGATGATTCTTCATCCGCTTCTTCGTACTGAAGGGTTTATCCGTCCTGAGCATTACCAAGCTCTATTTCTGTGAAAATTTACTCTTTTTTGGGATAATCATACGCTATCGCGGGAATCTTTGACCTTTTTTTTATTTTTTTGCTTTACTCGAAAAATAGTAGTCTTGTTATTCTGTTATGATTATCTGTTGTTGACTATATATATTTATAGATATATATTTGTATGTATGTATGTATGTATAGGCTTGCAGCATTCTTCTGTTTGGATGATTTTTAGGGTGTGTTTTAGATTATATCTTATATGTTTATTACAAACTTACGTTTCTGCCCATGTTATCTCCGGGGAGTGTTTTTAAGTTGGGTGTGCTTTTATTATCTTATGAGAGGTCAAACACTCCTTAACTTAGTCTATTCAATTGAGTTGTTATCAATTTTGAGTTTGGTTCAGCTTAACTCAGGTTANCAAAAAAAAAAAAAAAAGGTGTCTAGATAGTCCGATGTACATTGCATTTTGGAGAGTTTTAAAAGTTTTACTTTTAACAGCTTTATTGTGATGAATAGGTAGTGATGGATTATAGAATATAATATTTAAATTTATTATAAAATATGTTTGTTAAATTCATGAAATTAAATTATTTGTATTTATATATAAAAAGAATTACATACATCTCACTGAAATTTTTATGTATTTATGTTTCTAATACCTAAAATTCAATTTTTGCATATATGATGTTTTAGCTGTGCATAAAAAAAAAAGGAGTGTATTTCAATTTTTAAAAGTTAAAATATTAATATTTTGATGTGGTATAATTAGATGCTATAAATACAAAAGCTCAGGTCAGGGGTTCGATCCCACCGTGGTGCGGGGGTTCTGGAATTTTAGGCACATGACTCAGGCTCTCATTCTAAGGCCAAAAAGCGCATGAAAAATTGTAGGTCTCTACAAAAAATATATATAAGTTGTTCTGAGATATTTTAAATTAAATTTAAAAGGAAATTTAGATATACATACCATAGAATTTTTATATATTCACATGTATTAAACATCAAAACATTAATATTTGCATTTATAACATTTCAGCCTCACCTATAATATTTTTTACTTCGGAACACTTTAATACATTTTAATACACATCTTCCTATATTGTGGTCGGCTCTACTATATGACGTCTTTTTTTTTATCCTTTTTCTCTATATATACATATCTAAAATACTTTTTATTTTTTCAAGTTCAAGTTTTAATGATTTTTAGCGTGTGTTTTACATTATATCTTTTACGCTTATTACAAACTTATGTTTCTGCCCATGTTATCTCTGGGGCGTGTTTTTAAGTTGGGTGTGGTTTTATTATCTTATGAGAGGTCAAACACTCCTTAACTTAGTCTATTCAATTGAGTTGTTATCAATTTTGAGTTTGGTTCAGCTTAACTCAGGTTAGCCCGAATTAGCTTGAGTTGATCTAGGTTGTCCTAGGTTGGATTGATTTAGGCTAGCCCAGGCTAGGTTGAGTTTACCAAAGTTTGCTTAAGTTTGATTTGGGTTAGCCCAGATTAGGCCAGGTTGGCCCAAATTTGCTTAAGTTTGATTTAGGTTTGCCCAAATTAGGCCGGGCAGACCCAGGTTGGTTTTGGTTTGCTCGGGTTGTGTCAAGTTGACCCAGATTTTTTTTAAGTTTGATTTAGGTTAGCCCAAGTTAGGCCAGATTGACCCAGGTTGGTTTATGTTTGACTTGAGTTGAGTCGGACTGAGTTAAGTTTATAATTTGGTTAACTTAGGTCTAAGCTAAGTTAAACTTGAACAACTAATTTTTGGTTTAGTTAAATCAAGTCTAAGTTAAGTTACACTTGAACTATATTTAGGTTGACTTAAACTCAAGTCTAAGTTAGTTTAAACTTGAACTAGGTTTAGATATTGGTTAAGTTGGTTGAGGCCTATGCTGAGTTCAAAGTTAGTTTTAGGTTCCGATCAAAGTTGGGTTAGACCTAAGATTTTAACTTAAGTTTAGGATTTGATTAAGTCAATTCTATGATTTGATTAAGTCAATTCTAAGTTCGGTTAGACTTGAGTTGAGTTTAAATTAAGTTAGGTCTAAGTTGGTTTAGCCCTATATTAAATCTTAAGCCTTAAATGTTAAGATTAAAGTTTTAGCTGAGTTAGGTCATACGTACGTCAGACCAATGCAAGTTTGAAATTTGAGTTAAGTTGGGTTAGACCTAGATTAAGTTTAGAGTTTGAGCTGTGTTGGATTATATCTAAGTTGGGTTAGGCCTAAGTTAGGCTTTAAGTTCGGTTATGAAGGTAATTTAATAATTAAAGGGATAATTATGAGATTAACCATCTTAGTTTAATAATTTAATTAAATATTTTTATTAGGAGATAATCCTAAGATTTTCTGAGTTGATTTTTATGATTATATTAAGTTTAGGAGACAATTTGAGCTAAAATGCAAAATTTACAATCTTACCAATTTAAGTCATGTTTTCATTTTCAAATTTCAAGATGTTAAAATGGTCATTTTAATGTTTAAGGATATTGCCCTAATTTTCTTTTCAATTTTCATTATGATTTGTAATTTTTTAATTATTTTTCAAAATCATTATAAATTTGATAAGAAATTAAGTATTTTTATTTTAGGTAGGTCCTCCGACTTTGAATAAATTAGAGGGAATAATCCTTGAAAATTTTATATTTTTATTTTTATTTTTATTTATTTTTTTAATTAAAATACCCTTTAAGGTATTTAATTAATTAAAAATTAAAAATATTTAATTATTTTTTTTATTATTTTCTTCTCAGTTCATTGAGTTCAGAAGTTTTTTATTTTATTTTTGTGATTTTTCTTTATAAAGATATGAATTTTTGAAGTTGTATTTGATTTTTTGGATTTAGTTAATTCAGAAATCTCGAATTTCTTTTTTATCCGAGTCAACGCTGACTCAATCCTTGAATTTTTTGAAACCCCTCCTTAGTGCTTCATGATTCGTCGTGCTTTCCTTGTGTGCTGCCTCGTTGGCTTTGATCTCGTGCGTTCCCCTCCGAGGTTCTGTCATTCAATTCAATCTAAGCCATATGTTTCAAATACATAGAAACAGATGACATTGGTTCATCGTCCCAAAGGGTCTATAAACCGAGAGTCGTTCGCACTCTAGGGTTAAGATCTCCTTTGATACTTAACCAAATTGCATGGGATTTGTTCCTATAGCTTTATCTAGGTGAGACGAATATGTCTATATGGTTAAGTGGGCATACATTTTTCATCTTCTTCACAAAAGACCAAACTGAGGCCTACTTTAGGACGTTTGAGCACATACCTTGCCCGAAGAGGTGAAGCCTTGACTGAGGTTGATGGAAATGATTGTCTTGAAGCTTTAAAGGTCCTCCTTGCTTAAATTTGAGGTGAAATTGGTCTTAGCTATGAGCAAGACCAAATGGGGACAAGAGTTGTTGTTAGGCTATGGTGGAGGGTGCAAGAAATGTAGATTTTGATCAGGATAGAGAATTTAAGGCCTTGTGAAGCTCTTGGGAGGGCTAAATTGGAGTCTTGAATGAGTTTATGTCAAGGTCGTGATGACCCCTGGATTTCAGAGATAAAATTAGGGCAATGGGGGCACTGTGGAGGCTTGAAAATGATGGGGATGAGCTGTTCCTAATTGTAGGAGGGCTTTTTGTGTTAGGAGCTGAGTGTTTAACAGGTTGTTTGGGGAGCTTCGATTGTGTAGGAAGCTCTCGGGTTGAGACTATTTATAGCTATATAAGGGTATGGAGGAGGCCATGGATGGCTTGGGAAGCTTTGGTAACTCATCAGAGCTTAGTCGGTGCGAAGTCGTAGGTCTTGGGCAATGGAGGAAATCTCATACTTCTAATTTAATTTATATTTAATTTTATGCGTCTCTTTTAAAAACCAACATTCTGTGCCATAGAGCTTTTCAAGTCCAAGCACCATCTTATAAAATTTATTTTTCAGTCTAAGCAGTACTTTTTAATCACACAATAGACCCGAAGAATTCCTCCACTTCAACCAAACAAATTGATACCTACTGATAACATCCTCTTCTACATCGCTATCATCTAGAATACTAGACCGGAGGTGTCTAAGGCATCCACACCTTATATATATCCTCATGTAATTGTCCAGTAAGTGCATCCAACCATACCTTTGAGCATCGATGTTGGTAAGTCATCGGAGTTGGAATTGCCGGACTGCTGGAGTCCTCCAGAGAGAGGAGGGGAGGTTTAAGGCACGAGTGAGAGGGAGAGATTGAGGGGGATTGGGGGACTAGGGTAAGTTCTAGAGCATAGAAAATTTCAGTTGTATAAAGGGTTCTTTCTGGAGGTTTACAAATGGCTTCAACTCTTTCGGTTATTAATATTAATAATGATGACATTGATTGTCAATTACTAAAATAGCTCGTCGGTTAATGCCTCATCAAATGGTCGGCTCATTAATAACCGACGACACATGACTTTGGAATATTATGTGCTTATAACAAACTGTAAAATGCATTGATTATAATAAAAACCTTCAAAAAATAATCTTTTGTTCATAAGGGATGGTATGTTCTGTTGTTATGCCGTCAGAAATAACTCAACACATAAGTCGTCGTAAGAATGTCAGAAAATAGGATATTTCTACAGACAAAAATTAAGACGTCGGTTTTTGTCATCAGTTATTGTGCTTTTTCCAATATTGATTATATAGACTGATTTCAATAAAGTTAGTGAATCTTACTAAAACATATGAATCAGTGTTCAATTTATAACATCAAATCAAACATTTGGGAGAATAATTATAAATTTTGTGATATTATTGTATTAAATAGTAACCTTAATTTGAATTTTACTTTATTGAGTCAAATGGATATCTTGACGAGACAAATCTAAGAAGTTGAAAATCACATAGTCTAATTTCATTAAGACAAAAAAGTATCAATTAAAAATATAAATGAGAAATGAGAAATTATTCATACTGTAATACCCCACATAAAATCTATAAATGATTAATCATTCCCACACATTTAGAGGAGGATTTTTAATATAGGAAAATCTGATATTTTGATAGAATTGTAGAGCATTGTTAATCGTTAGTAATCACTGTACTCAATAGCCCTCTATCAAGAAGTATCCACCATCAATCAACAATTAACAATAATGGCTGATCAAAGCTGTCTCTTAATGAAGACCACTAAACAACAATGTTTCACAACAAGATTACTAGAAATTGTCTATTATTTAGCATCAACTCACAAAAAAAATAATTATTGTCCTCGAACTACCTCTCAACCAACATTACCAAAAACTAATATTGTCTTTCAACGGCCACTTAATGACACTAGTCACTATTTAACATTTTATCACAAGTTGCATGTCAACACTGTTATTTTTCATTAGCAAGCATTTTCCATTGACAATTGATTGACAGTAAGTTCAATCACTGTTTACTATCACCTAACATAGATATTTGATCAAAACCATTATCCGTCAATAACCACTATCTATCATATATCACTAGGTGTCCCCATTTGCAACAATTGGCCCATGCCAATGGCCAATTGCTATCATTAGCTAATATAGACTTATTTTATCACCCTTCTTCATATAGCATATTTGTCAGTTGATGTTCACACTCATTATCTCCAAAATGCATCTGTTCTTACTTGATTTCTAATATTTTTTTATTGATTACGACTCAATACTTGTCAATGATCAACATTTGATATTTGTGACTACAACATATAATACTTACTTTCCTAGTCATTTAGTTTTTTCTGAGATAGAAAGATTTATGACCAATTTCTCCACCACCGCTGCACAATTTCATACAATATTTATTTTTTGTTTTCCAAAGCCTTCTAATAACTATTGTCCAACATTTGCCAATCAATAATATTTGATGTTTGTCATACTTGTCTCTCTTTCAATCAACATAATGGTTAGGTTGACCACTTATCATTTCTTAGTTTTCAATGTTCCTCATTGTTTATCGCTTGATGCTTAACAATGATCAACATCCCAATATTTTCAAGTTGCAAATGTCTTATTCGCATCCTACTGGTCAACTTACCCTTATGTTAGGAGAGCAATAAAGCAAATTGGCCACAATCACTTGACATCACATAATCCTCATCAACATAAATAGATGCCTTCCATTACTTAGTGATTACCATCCAAAGCTTATATCTTTGGTCACTCCATCTCTCTCATATTAGGAGAAAGACCAAGTTATTACTCAGCATAGTCCAACTCTTAATCATTTTCGTTAATCCTTCCCTAGAGCTTACATGACCAGTGCTCGGCTTATGCCAGTTATAGATGTCTAGCATTCACTTTTGTGGTTTCAATTTTTTTCTTGTATAAAGAGATTAACCAAGAAAACTGGTCACCATTGTGTGATTTCTTATGTCCTCCAGTGCCGAAGGTTTTACAAAGTATATTTGAAACAGTATATAGTAAACAACTGTTTAGGATAAAAACTGATTGCAAACACAAATTTGTGACTCATTTTCTTATATAGTACTGTCTATCAGTGTTTTATTTGTTTTAATTTATTTTTGTGAGCAGTGCTATCCATCGTCATATAAATTGTGACGATGTAACTTCTCAAACAGCTCCAATAGCTACCAAACAGCTCTTGCGATCGTAAATTTGGCCACTAGAAATAAGATTTATTGTTCAAACTGGTTGAAAATAAGCTGCTATTTTTAAATTTGGTTGAAGTACAAGTTGGTGAAACTTTTTTGATCTTTAATACTCTCCGATTGTTATACTTATTTCATGCTGCAGCAATACTATTTGGTGGAGCTCTTCACTTTGGGCTAATGAGATAATCCATAGACGTCAGGTTGGCATTTAAAAAACACTGATAGGATCAACTTTAAATGTCAAAATCTGTTGCGTGGCTACATGAGAGTAAATATATGGTGTAATCATCAAGATATTTATAGAATATAGAG
Organism: Phalaenopsis aphrodite; assembly: GCA_003013225.1. NCBI lineage: Eukaryota > Viridiplantae > Streptophyta > Magnoliopsida > Asparagales > Orchidaceae > Phalaenopsis > Phalaenopsis aphrodite. The sequence goes on from NEWO01000118.1 coordinate 768,167, forward strand.
CCATGCATACATTGTCTTGATTGCTATTTTTCACATCAATAATGTTCAGAAAGATTGCATGCATGCCATAAAATTTCATTGTATTTAAATATCTTATAACTATACTTTAATTTTATATTTATAACATTTTACTTATGCATGAAGGGTATATATGTTTCATTTTTATTTTTTAAAAGCTAATAAAAATGGGGCAATTACATACAGGCCACCCGAAACTTGCTATTTACAAATCAACCACTCTTTGATTTTTCAAATTTTCACTCTAGTATCAAAATTTATGGCAAAAACTCGACCTATACTTTTTTTATTTTTATCGAATTCTCAATATTTTGGTCATGACACACAATTAAATATATCGATTTAGTACTTCAAGAAAATCACCTGAGTGTTTAGTTTGTAAATATCAATGTTTCGACTGATTTGTATGTAATTATCCCAAAAGTGGAATGTTATAAAGTAAGAAATTAAATTTTCAATGTTGGTTATATTATAAATTCAAAAAAAAATATGTGTATGTCGTTATTGTATACGCATCATTTTGAATTGAGAGCTAATAATTTCACTGACTAAAGTGAGATCTAATAATTGAATCCATGCTGTTAATCACGGGAAAAGCTGGTAATGCAACTTTAAGTTTCCCTCTTAAATTCCTAATCAATAATTTTTCCCCCACTTTTAGGAGCTGATTGGCCATTAATAAAGTTGATTTACAGCGAATTATTTTGGTTGTTTTCTTATAGTTGGCTTGAAATAGAATAACTTTGCTTCAAAATAATTTCATTCATATTTTTCAAGTAAAAAACAACTGCAATCAATATAATTAAATTTACATATTACGTACAGAGGCGGAACCAAAATAGCCAAATTGTCCTCCCATATAAGTAAATTTCTAAATATGGGCAGGTGCTCAATTGTAAAAATTTAATTATATGAAAGAACAATTTAGTCTTTTCACACTCTTGAAATATTAGTTTTGCCTCTCGTGAAATATCATTTTGCTCTTCATTGTCCTAACGACTAACATATTGGGTCTAGGGGGCATATATCATATTATATTACATTTTACATCCAAAAGAGTCCTACAATCCAAATTGTTGTTCGAAATTTCACATGGCGTTCAATTATTAGTTTTCATTCGTCTATAAGAGAGCCAAAATGTGATTATTTTTGAAAGAATCTGTTGGTTTATATTTCGTCAGTTTACCAAATAATTTATGCGGCGTTCCTTTCAGAATCATCATAATGCAAGACAAGCTTTAGAGTTTCATAATAAAGAAGGCGTACATGTGCATTTAACTTGTATTAGTTTCGTCTATTGTCCAGCGAACAGTATTCTTACGTCCCTACAGAACTGTGAGAAGACAAAACATCAGTGTCGAACAGCACAGTAGTATTCTTGATCCTTTTTTCTTTTTTTCTTTTTAAGTCTTTATATTGATATATATAGGTCGCTAGATCTGATGAAACAAGGAAACAAAATAATAATTGAGGAAGATAGCTAGTTATTATTTGATTTTCTGAAAGGAAAGAAAATTATGGTTGGTACGAAGTGAGCAGTGAGAGCTTTAAAGTTTCTTCCATATGGTATATTGTGGTTGAATTTGTCCGTAATCACACCAAAGAGTACAGTCTATAATGAAAGTGAGAGAGAGAAAGAAAGAGAGCAAGATAGAGGAAATGCTTGAATTGATTTAATGATTAGCCCTTTCTCATAAAGTGATCCCTATATTTATAGAGGAGAGGGTATAATATATAAAATTACATGTGGGTCTCTACTTTAATGAGGGTGTATTTTACATGTGTATGCTTCAGTTGAGCTACCCAATGTCTCAGTCAGTTGAAATTAGTTAGTCCTAGTCTAGCAAGACCTGTTTGTTCGAGTGTGTTGAATCAGAGTTCTCGGTTGGCCCTTGATGGACTTTGGGTCAATAGGACTTAACTTGATTGGTTTGGCTTCATTGGTCGGCTATTCTAGTATAGTTGCCGACTATTGAGCCTTGGACAAGGAACTTCTATAGGCAAAGCAAAGCTAGACTATCGTGTAGAGGGTGATTCACTATAATCTCATAGTTAGCTCACTCACTGACGAGGCGAGATCTTTTGCGATGCTCTATGTGATTATGTCATGGCCAATTTTCAGTCCAAGATGAGAAATCTCATGGGTGTCATTGAGATAGCTAGTGAAATTTGAGTTGTAAGAGGCATATGAAAAATAAGAACAAGTGGATATATAAGTGAAAGTGGAAGAATAAGGGACAAAGGGAAAATATTAAAATAATTTAAAT